>OVAN01001128.1:0-44702 GCA_900406275.1 Anastatica hierochuntica | reverse complement strand
TGGATGGGATTGGGAGGTTATGCAGCGATTCTTGGGGAGAATGTTCTAACTATTCTGAGCNCAGCGATTCTTGGGGAGAATGTTCTAACTATTCTGAGCCTTATTGGTTAGCGAAAGTAGTGCAGAGTAAGGTTTTCTGAAAGCATGCAGTCCATTAGGTTTTTGAGTTTCTTTTCCCGCTGGGTTAGTCTTTGTTTCCTTTACTTGAGGACAAGCAAATATTCAAGTCTGGGGGATTTGATGTGTCAGTATTTTAGTAGGCTTTTAGTACGGTTTTCATTCAAGATCTATGGTTTTTAGTATGTATTTGGACTGTTTTGGCGCGGTTCTGTGTTCTTTGTTGTTTTTACAGGATCTGAGCTTGAATGTACGAAAAGGAAGCATTTTGGATGGATTTCAAGCCTCGAAGGAAGTGTTCGTGCAAAGCTGGAAAATACCCAAAATTTGGACATAGATCGACCGATCCAGACATGGATCGATCGATCCTTGTCCCGATCTGCGGGCCGATTTTACGAAGAACCGGACTACACTTATTTCGAACCAGATTTCACCTAAAAGACCTAAACTCGAGTTTTTCCCTTCAGAATGCAGTTTTTGAGACTTTGAGAACAGAGAGATTGAGTTTGTATCCTAGGGAGAAGAAGCATCTTAGTTCTTCGATTGAGAAGCTTTCGGAACCCTATTTACTTTTATTTATGCAATATACGATCATGTCTCTCAATTTGATTTGTGTTTTTGCTTTATCTATAAGTGAGTAGTCTGTTCGTTGGGTTTAGGGTTTTCACAAAGGGGATTCATAATTTGTTGATATAGAATTGCATGACTAGAGATATTATCTAATGGATCTTNCTTAGTTTCCGATCTTAGGTTGTTTAACTGCTGGAAGGTGAATGTCTAAATGCCTAAAAGAATTATAGATGAGCAATTCTTCTTAAGCCAACGAAAGTTGATGTTTAAGTGAATTGTGAACCTATCAAATCTGTTAGTACTGCATGACAAGAAATCGAGGGTCAACGGAAGTTAGTCTCGAGATTTCTAGTGCATAGGACGCTGATGCTACGGAATTAGATCAGTTCTAGATTAGAATTTGAGTTCAAGACGGTTCTTAATCTCTTCCCTAATTTGTAGTTTAAGTCAACAATGAAATGTTTCCCTGAGAATACCCGATGCCCAACACTTCTTTGAATTGTTTACAACCTCGTTGCTTGCTGCATTTTCTGTGCTCTCTTATTTTCGATTTTGCATCATCTCTACAAGACATCTTTTTAGCCTTAGCCCGCTTTTTGATTTTAACTCTTCGTGCTACCTTTGGTCTCTGTAGATTCGATCCTGAACCACTACAACGTACATCTGTGCGCTTGCAGTGTTATCTCGGGTGAAAACATGAGCTATCCGCGATGCCACGTCACCAACATACTCTTTATGAGCACCACATCAGCTTTTGAGTTCGTATTTAATAATAGTATAGATTCCAGTAAATATAAGTAGTCATGGATTTTCGTATTCAAATGCAAAAGAAGAAACAAAGTGAAATAACTTGATATAAATTTAAAAAAAACTTAAGAAATGTGTGTTGTTTTAAAAAAAAAAGATTCTAGGATTAAAAAAATCTTAAAAAACAACTTTTTCAAAGATGAGAAAATAACAAAAATATGTTTTCATTGCGAAGTGAGAGCGTAAAGTCGTAAGAGCATCGTTATCGATGAATTTTTATTAGAGTCTCACAAACAAAATAATAGATAAAAATGGAAAATAGGAGATAGAGTGGTAGAAAAAAGGAGAAGAGTCTCTCAAATGAGAAACTCTCAAAAAAATTTGAGAGACTCATTTGCTATGTGCCATTTTTTCATTGGCAAATACTTTGTTTAGACATTAAATTTTAATGACATACATAAATGATTCAAATATAATTATATTCTAAAGTTGATAGACTAATTTGTAGAAAACCAAAAACATTTTTAATTTCACAATCTATTCTTTGGTTGGTGGACATTGCAAAAAATATACCATAAAAAAAATTTTAACTCGGAGAAAAAGTGAGAGTTTATGAAAAGATATTTTCTTATTAATTTAGTAAAGTTTGTACACAACTTCTTTATATATGATGGTTTAGTGCAATAGTTAATCTAACCGACTAACCAACTAAACCAATTACATAACCAACTTCAATTCTGCTATATGATCTAATACACCCCGTTCAAGTCTTTGAATTCGAATCTTCAAATGGAAGAAAGAGACGTGCTATAGACTTACGACCAATAATGTTATGGCAATGTCTAGAATGTAGAGCCTTGGTAAGTATATATGTGTGTTGATTAGAGCTTGTAACATGAAGATCCTTGAGGAATCCATTCTCCGAGACATGAACAACAAACTCTGAACTATTTTCTTCGAAACAGATTCATGAGCCAAGTAGCTATCATATTATTGCATCTAGACCAATAGCCAACATCTCTATGATTATCAGAAGGTTTAGATATTGTAACGTCTATGAATAGAGTTTGGTTATGACAATTGAGTGTCATTCGCACAGATAGACGTCAAGAATGAACCCCAATTCCAGTTGTAAGCCAATATGACATCAACACAAGCCCCAAATGATTTGAACTGTGCTGGAAGCATGAGTTATCATAGACGTTGACAGATTGAAGATGCAAAGACAGATGCAAAGACGGATGTGGTGGATTAAAATTGGAAAAAGATGATAGAGCAATCAAATTCGATCCTATTTCCAGTGTAGAAATGTGATTGAACGAAGAAAATTGTGTCGGATTGTAAATGAAAAAGATGGACAAAAACTCCAGGTCACTAAAGAGAAAGAAAAGCAATGAAAAAAGCTCAATACACCAAGTCAAGTACGAAACAACACTTTGCACAACAAGATTTTGAAGCGAAGAACTCAATTGAAGTTGAATCGAATAAGAGAATGGAGAAATGAAGCTTGCAAGATTGAATGAAAATGTTGGAAGTAAAAGTTTGTTACCAACGCTCTGATACGATATTAAACTCAAAGAGAAAGTTTATGAAAATATATATTTTTTTATTAATCTAGTAAAATCACATTTTCTTTATATACAATGATTTTGTGCAATAGTTAATCTAACCGACTAACCAACTAAAACAATTACATAAGCATCTCCAATTCTTCTTGTATGATCTAATAGAAACTTCTAAAGTCTAAATATTTCCTCCTATTTGCTTGGGCTCCAAAAACTTATCACAATTATACGCATTTTTTGTTCTCCTACTTTTTTTGGTAAGTTTCATTTTGACCCCATAAGTTTAGATATAACCAATTTCATCCCAATTAAAATGAGCAGAATGACAAATCTCTCCTCTGATTCGTAGGGTTTTTGAATTATCGCTTCCAACTTGCACGTCCTTCTCTCTCTCCTGTAACTGCAGAAGCGATAGGGTTTCTTGGAGGCTCACTTAAACAAATCGATAAGTGTAGTCGGCATCTTTACTCACATATCTGTAGCTCTAAGTTTTGTGATTTGCCGTTCAGGTTACAGATTCGTGTTGGTAATTCAATTCGTGAGAAGAGTCTAAGATCAGCAATGGAGACAGATCTTAATGATTATACAGTTATTAAGGAAGGAGAAGCTGAGATTCTAATGCACAAGAAGAACCAAGTCTTCTTCAACAAAGCCCAGGTTCCATTTATTTCCATATTGGATTTGATTTTGCTGCAAAGTTTCTTCCTTTTGCTAATAATTGATTGAGTTGCATCAAGGGCAATCTTTGGGCAATTTTATATTTGTTTTGAGATTTTCAACATTAGATTCAAGTGTTGTTAGCTTTCTATATGCCTTTGCTTATAATGCTTACACTGTTACTTGTTATGGGTTAGTGTCATCTTTAAACACATACTTGATGATGTTTTCCTTTTGTGGGCTAATCTTATTGCTTAATTGTTTTGTGGTTAGGTCAACAACAGGGACATGTCTATTGCTGTCCTAAGGGCTTTTATATCCAAACGCAAGCAAGAGCATGAGGCGATGTTATCTAAAAGAGCTAGATCATCTGGGAAAGTGCATGTCTCTGAAGTTCCCAAGGAAAGAACCCCTGCTGAAAACAGTAAAGATTATGATAAAACCAACGGAGAACATCAAGCAACATCTGTTGATGGACCAAAGGAAGCTGCTAAGACCATTTATGAATCGGCACGAAGGGAACTCAAGCCACCAAGAGTGCTTGAGGTCTACCTATTTTCTTTCCTTTATGACTATAATAACTACATATTTGTGCTTTCTTGAATCATGTTTGATATTATTTTTTCTTGTCATCTTAATTTTGTAGGCTTTGTCAGCCTCTGGCTTACGGGCTTTGAGATATGCTCGTGAAGTTGAAGGAATTGGTCAAGTTGTGGCTTTAGATAATGACCCAGGTATTTTTCCCCAACATTTCTGCTTCTGAAGAGGTTTCGAAATAGTTTTCTTGTATCCTTACTTCCCTTAATAACATAGTATTCCCATTTTCCTATTAAAGCATCGGTTGAAGCTTGCCAGAGAAACATAAAGTTCAATGGCTTGACTTCTACTTCAAAGGTGGAGTCACATCTCACTGATGCTCGTGTCCATATGCTCACCCACCCAAAGGAATTTGATGTGGTACGCATCCAACTTTCCAAAATCTTATGCTCATTTAGTAAAAAAAAAAATCATCTTATTGACTACCTTATTCTGTTAACTGATTTGGTCTATTGATGTTTTAGGTTGACCTTGATCCATATGGTTCGCCGTCTATTTTCCTTGATTCAGCTCTTCAATCAGTTGCCGATGGTGGGTTGCTAATGTGTACAGCAACTGACATGGCAGTGTTGTGTGGTGCTAATGGCGAGGTTTGCTATTCCAAGTGAGATTTCCCCCGTACTATCTTGCTCTGAAAACAAATATCTATGACTTTTCCGGAATGTCTTAAATCTCTCTATTGTTAGATATGGTTCCTATCCACTGAAAGGGAAATATTGTCATGAGATGGCTTTGCGGATCCTCCTTGCCAGCATCGAGGTAAATTTTTGCGCTACTACCAGGAATAAATTACCATTGATTGATACTCGCACTCAATCTTTGATTGTCTTTAAGGTGCTCTATTACTATTTCTTCTCTAAACAGTTTTTATTCAATCTGTTGACTTTGGTCATATTGTTGATTTGCAGAGCCATGCAAATCGCTACAAGCGGTATATTGTTCCTGTTCTATCAGTCCATATGGATTTCTACGTCCGTGTCTTCGTCCGCGTTTACACGTGAGTTTTCATTTCTTTGCAAACACTTCCTCTCTCAGCGAGAAGCAAGTAAAGATTGAAGCTTTATGAAATGCAGTTCGGCGAGTGCAATGAAGAACACTCCACTGAAGCTCTCATATGTCTATCAATGCATTGGTTGTGATTCTTATCATCTCCAGTCTGTTGGAAGATCTCTCCCTAAGGTTTGTGTCTCTTTATTTGCTTAGTTTCATTAGTTTGTTTCTGAAAAAAGCCTTTTTGGATAATTCTATTCTATAATTTTTTTTTGCAGAATAATAGTGTGAAGTATCAAGCAGGACTTGGTCCTGTTGTTCCTCAGGATTGCACTCATTGTGGAAAGAAACATAACATGGGTGGACCGATATGGTCCGCTCCAATGCACGACCAAGGATGGGTGACTTCGATACTACATGGTGTTAAATCCATGAAAGACAGATATCCTGCTTACGACAAAATCTGTGCTGTTCTTACCACTATCTCAGAGGCATAACTCTCATCCAAACTGTGTTAGTTTCAGTTTTTCTTTTGTTTATGTCAATTTCTCTAAATCCCTATTTGTTTATCATGTCTCCAGGAATTGCCAGATGTTCCGCTCTTTTTGAGTCTTCATAGTCTCTCTGCGACGCTAAAATGTACTTCACCATCAGCTGCTTTGTTTAGATCTGCGGTAATCAATGCAAAGTACCGCGTCTCGGGGTCACATGTTGAACCCCTCGGGATCAAAACCGATGCTCCAATGGAGATTATCTGGGACATCATGCGCTGCTGGGTAAACCGTCTTCTACCCTTCGTCTATCTCATTTAAGCCTAAAGGCATAAGCTTGAACAGTCTTCTTTTTCTTTCCTCTCGGTGATAGTGAATGAACTGTTTTGGTTGTAGGTGAAAAATCACCCCGTGAAGGCGCAAGCACCTGAACATCCTGGAAGTGTGATTCTATCTAAAGAACCATCTCATCAGGTCCCTCTTGCGCTGGGCAATTTTTCTAATGCTTCAGTCTTTGAATGTTTAATCACAACTAATTTCTTTCGGACAGGCTGACTTTTCGCGCAACATTGGTTCGCTTAGCAAAGCACAGGCGAAGAGAGTATCCAGGTTTCCAGCAAACCCAGAGAAGCACTGGGGTCCAAAGATAAGGGCCGGTCGTCAAATCACAAGCAAACACGTATCGCTTCTTGGTCATGAAGCAGTTAATGGACATCTCAATGGTCACAAGGAAACAGAAGCAGAAGCAGAAGAAACAGAGGAGAAGGAAGAAGATATCATTGAGGATGAACCAGATCTTAAACGCCAAAAGACAACAGATGATATTGCCTCAACATCATAGAGGGGCTAACAGTTTTACACAATAATTTTTTAGATCTTTATTTGCAAAAGATTGCCCTCTCTTTTTTTGCTTGTTTCTGTTTGTTACATTCATCGTTAAAGTTATTCGTTATGGATTCAACAACAGAGAGGTGCATTTTGTAAGGTTAAAACATATTTCTTTTATGTGGTTCTAAACTCCCCAGAGTTATTTTGTAGGACAATTTAGAAGCGTGCACTTGAAAAATTCATCATCATATTCGCTAATAAATCAAATAATTAGGGGATGAACGACTATTTGGTTACAATAAATGAAATAGAGCAAAGAATCAAATATCGTTTCGTTGTAGTATAGTGGTAAATATTTCTACTGTTGCGCGGGTGACCAGGGATCGCAACATGTTTCTCCACCAGATGGCAGAGCTATGATTATGTCCGTCTGTTTCCTTCCGTTAAGCAATCAGTATTTTTGTTTCTTAGATTCTGGATCGGATTCAAAACCCGATCTGCGTAATTGTTTCATCTATTTTTTTTATTGAGAGTCGTACGACATAAACCCGAATCAGAGGCCAACTAAATGTGGATTTCACGACACTGATGAGGAAATAGAATTAGCTCTCGGGTTCGGGTCTAGGTCAAAGTTTACGTTAGGTGAGCTACGCAGCGATTCAAGTGAGGTAGGGCTTGAAGTTACCGGGAATAGAGAAATTGGTTTGGGTCGTGTCGAAGTGGGTACAAGTCTTACTCCAGAAGCCATGGTGGATGATGAAGAATTCGAGCGGGAGGATTTGTAGAACGCGATCAACTGGGTTCAAGAACCTATCCAAGTTTGTCTGGTGGACAATGATCAAGATTGGGAGGTTTGGTTTCCTCTAAATAATGTTGGTTTTGTTGAAGAATCTGTAGATATTGTGGTAGACTATGGTCTTGTGAATATGGAGTTTAACCTTTTTTTTTTTATAGATGGTATACATGATGAATATCATGGTGATTACGATGTTGTTATTGGACAGATGTTTGATAAAGAGTCGGGAATCATGGGAAGTCTTCCGACATCCAAAACCGTAGTAGACGATCTTCATGTTGTGGAAATCACCTCTAAAGATTTGAGCAACGAGAAGCATCGTTTGTGCAATCTGCAAAGATTAAATTGTGGTTGAGGAGAAATGTTAGAGGTGGGCTAGGCGCCCACACATTGTGTAGTCCATTCCCTAAGATAAGTCCAAAAATATTATTAAACCTCCAAAAAATCCATCGCAAATAACTAAGAAAACAAAGGTCCATTTGCCAATTGGGCCGCAGCACGAGGTAAGCTCCTTTTTGAGAAACGATGACATCATCACCCTTCATGGCAACCCTAGGATAGCGACAAAACGCTAGCATCCAAACCCTGACACAAGCAACACATGGCAGACTGCGTCGACGGCTCTGTGTCTGACTGTGCTTTTCGAAGCCCGACGTACGAGGAAGGTTGGCCAAATCAGAAGGAAAGAGAACAAGGTAGCTGACTCTGTCAAACTGCCCTTTTAATAAATGCGACCCAAATTCCGAGGAGAGTTGACTTCGTACCAAAGGGGGAAGAAGTAAAGTGAGTATGTTCGTCAGTAATCCACCATGTGGGCTACAAATTGGATATTTCGAGAAACATCAAGACTAGACAGAGTGAGCCCGACGACGATAGCGCATATCGAGGTGTCACGAGAATTCATTGATGATAGATGAATTTGGAGGGAGACCTCTATATATTAAGAAAGCCTTGGCAAAGGAAAAGCCAAGGCACCTCATTCCAAACACATACAAGAAAAATCACAAGAAATCTAGAGAGAATTTAGACTTTCTTTGGAATCCTTATTTCTTTGAGCACTCGAAATACTCTTGTATTTATATTGATCAAACCGACTTTAATACAATGAGATCTCCGACCTTATTGTGCCGCACTTTTCTTTTCTTTTCTTTTTAAAATTTTTTTTTTTGCATTATATCCACATCATTCCATATCTTTTGTCATTTAGTTCGAGTCTGATCCTACCTCAAACATTTGGCGTCGTCTGTGGAGACACCTCAGGAGGTCTCTCAACACAGAAAGTGGTTTGACAATGCCCGAAGAAAACCCAACATCACAGCACAACCAGTCTAGGGTTCTGAGGTCCGAACCGGGCCATCCTCCCCTCCCGACTCAAGCTTCAGTGCCTCAGGCAAGAATTATCGGTCAACGAGCAAGCAGCCTGACGCCTTCCAATGCACAAACAACTCCTAGCAACACGACGAAGACAGCAGCATCGAGATCTCAGTCCACTCCCTACGCGACATTTCAAACTCTGAAGTTTGGAGTAACGGAAGTAGGAAGCTTGTTAGCACCCGTACTGCCCATAATCAGAGCGACTCCTCAACCACAGCCTCATGTGACCTCCATTTTTGGCAAGCATATTCCTAAAGATCGATACTCTAGCACACACTACCGATTCCCAATTCAAAGCACTTTTGAGCTCACCAACTTTCTACAACTTAAGCGTACCAAGGACCCACCGAACTGCTGTGTCGAGAACGTAAAATGATGGTTTTCTCTCTGGAATCCAACATAACCTATTTAGAAATGACACGCCCCCCCCCCTCGATCCAGCTGCTCGAACACCAAAACGCAAGGCAGCCTGCCGATCAAATCACCAGTCAACATGCTACACAAGACTTCAACGTCCCCCGACAGCAGGCTCCACCAACGCTCACCCTCTTCCCGGCGACACCTACAGGAATGGACAAACAACTAGAACTCGTGAAGCAACGCCTGCAAGACACCAACTCCCGCGTCCATCAGGCCATCATCGCAACACCTAAAATAGATCGAGTCTTGCGAGAATCACAGAACGTACCATTTACCAGTAGAATTACTCGCTTCAGCATACCGCATCCCAGGAAAATTTGCATACCGGAATACGGCAGGAAAACCGACCCCAACCAGCAGCTAACCACATTCAACATAGCTATGAGACGGGCCTAATTCACCCTAGAGGAAAGAGAATGATGTGCATCGCCGGAAACCTCGAAGGAGCATGATGTGCATAGGTTTTTATGCATCTTAAAGCTCATTTCTTTAATGTTTTAGATGCATTTAGGTTGTGAATATTACATATAAGTCTTAGAATCCTGAAGTTTGAGTCTAGAATTTAGTTTAGGATCATTTTGCATTTGCATATCATCTTCTTTCCATTTGTAGGTACAATCTTTGGAGATCAATTTGAGAGCTTGAGATGGTGGATTCTAGAGGCTTAAAGGTCAAAGAATGAAGGGAATTTGAAGACTAGAAGCAATAGAAGAAGATGGAATCAAAGGAGGCTAGCAAATGGAGAAGAAACAAGCCACAAACTATCAAGGAGGTCTAGCATCGGCCTATAGGTCGATGCTGGCCAACCTTGTGTTGATGCTGGCCTCCCTTGACCGTCTTGCTGCCCAACGTGGTCTAGCATCGACCCAGGGGTCGATGCCAACCTCCCTTGGGTCGATGCCAGGCAACGTTGACGAGAAAACTAGCTCTTTTCACCTATAAATATCCCTTTAACCTAGTTTTATGTATCCAAGACTTTTACAACTATTCTCTTTCTTCAAGATTCAATTTTTATGCTTTCTCTCTTGATATTTTAGATCAAGAGTCTCTCTTTTTAAGTTTGTATCTTATACCAAACATCTATCTTTATCTATGAAATCTATCTCTTTCTCTTCATCTCTTCTCTCTTCTCTTTTCCCTTATGTTGTGTGAGTATTATTTTTGATGGAACCAAGGATATTTAGATCTACTTAGATTAGGTTGTGTTTTGGTGTTAGGGATAGCTAATCTTAGGTTTCCAAGGGATTTGGTGTGCTTAATGCTAGGTTTTAGAGCAGCTAACTAAGATATAGATTTGTATGCATTTTTCGCCCGAGAGGTGTTCGATGAAATGCCTAGGAGAATCAAATACTTGCTATTTCAATCTAGCCAATGAGAGTTGTTTTCTAGATTGATTAGTGACTATATTGGCTTGCTCTTAATGATTCCTAATCGATTTATCATTTGCAACAAACGAGAGTTGAACAAATGTGGTTGATAAAGAAATGGCCTCTTGCCATGAGAGTGAATTAGGATAGTATTGCCTTTGGTCATGGATGTGTGCTCAATAGCTTGACCTAACACCACTATCACCATCTTTCTAAGTGGATCCATTATAACATCCCTTGGTCCATCATCTTAGTTTATAGTTCATTTCAAGTTACTATCTTTAAGTTTATGTTTGCTTTCTTTATTTGAGTTTATTTACTTTATTTAAGTTGTTTGCTTTCTTGCTTTGCTTTAGTTTATAGTTTATTAAGAAAACCAAAACAAAACTCAATCTTTCTTATTTGCTTAGATTAGGCTTGTGTGTGTATTCCAAATGCTTAGATCCATTTAGCTAAAGTTTGCTCCTTATGGTTCGACCCCAAAGTACTACAATGACATATCCGTGCACTTGCACATTGTGTGATTGTTAGGAAACGGGCTTATAAATTTAAAGTTTCGTCGTGCCTTTTGTTTGCATGAATAATAGTTACGCAACAGAGCAACCCAACAGTGGTTCTGTCGCCTCAACGCCAATTCCATCGACAATTTTCACCAGCTTTCGACGACCTTCTTGAAGCACTATTCTATGTTCATTCAGTAGAGACATTCTACGGCGGATCTCTGGGCGATGGCTCAGGGACCAAAGGAGAGTCTCCGAGACTTTGTAGCCTGCTTCAAGGAAGTGGCCTCTCGCGTCACAATAACTGATGAAGCTGCACTACCCGCTCTGCGCAATGCACTATGGTACGAGTCGCCATTCCGCGATGATTTAAAAATCAACAAACCCCAAACTTTGGAAGATGTGCTCCACTTGCTACCATGTTCATCGAAGTGGAGGAGGAGAAACTTGAAATCAACCTAGACCAAGGACAAGGATAAGCCTGTCGAGGATTACTACGAGCTGTATCAGCACTACGACGCGGAGTATAAAGAAGAAAGGCACAAGAGGGCAGTAAACCATCACGTGGACAGCAATCCAGAGCATCCCCAGCAGTAGCAACCCGTCTGGCAGAAACAGTAGAAGACAACAGGTGCAGACCACAATAAGTATTGTAGCTACCACAATTGAACCGGGCACGCGACCTCGGAGTCAGGCATTTGAAGGACATCATATTCGGCAAGTATAACGCGCGCAAAACTAAGGTACCGACTTACGAAGAATATAAGAAGAAATTCACATACCGATGACCGGAGAACGAGACCGAGAGGCGTGGAGACCAAGACAGAGAGCATCGCGCTAATGAGCAACGCATCGAAGAACGGGCTCCTACGCCCCTGAGACAAGAGTATGAAACCCCCAAGAGGGATATAGCTCAAGAGTACCCCTTCTGAAGAACCGTCGGCCCCTAGAAAGAGAGCCGCCATGATTATGGGCAGACTCAAAGACTACAACAACTCTATCCACTCCAATAAAAAGCACAAGCGCCACACAATCTAATCAATCAAATGGGCTGACCTGCCCAACCCATCCGCTTCTGAGTTCACAAACCCGAAGCCTGCCATCATGTTCACGGACCAAGATGCCCTCAGAGTAGACATGCCCCACTATGACCCCCTGGTCATCGAGTTGTTAGTCGCGAACTGTGAAGTGGAGAAAGTAATGATCGATACCGGAAGTTCAGTCGACCTCATCTTCAATAATACAATCGATCGAATGGATTTCAAGGATTACCAGGTCAAAACCTCTCCAAAACCATTAACCGCATTCAATGGGGAGACGACAATGTCCATCAGAACAATCAAGCTGTCAATCTATATTGGAGGGATCACCAAACTTGTCAAATTCTTGATCATCGACACACCAACTATCTATAACATCATCATGGGTACACCATGGATATATGCAACGGAGGCGGTCCCCTCAACCTATTACCAGTGCATAAAATTCCCGACGCCAACAGGAGTCCGCACGGTGCGGGGAGATCAAGGAATGGCCTGAGCATGTTTTATAGGGGAACTAGAGATCAGACGGACATTCGTCATCTCAAGCTCTCAGCACCGAACCCACAGTACCAACGCCAAACAAAACATCCAAAGAGAAACCACCTAAGATTGAAAAAGTCCTCCAAGTCAACATGAACGAAAGCGACATAGCCCGATGTGTAGGCATTGGCTAGTATCTCGAAGCCCATATCCATGACGAGCTCTTCAGATTCCTCAATTCAACCTTCGCATGGAGTGCAACCAACATGCCAGGGATCGACCCTGCAATTGCGTGCCATGAGCTGAACGTCGATCAAACATTCAAGCATGTCAAACAGAAAAGAAGAAAGCTCGGCCCGGAGCGTGCTCAAGCTGTTAACGAGGAGGTAGAACGTTTGACCAAAGCATGATCCATAGAAGAGGTCCACTACTACGATTGGCTAGCTAATCACGTCGTCGTCAAAAAGAAGAACGAAAAGTGGAGAGTATGTGTTGACTTCACGGATTTGAACAAGGCCTGCCAGAACAATAGTTTTCCTCTCCCGCATATCGATAGAATCGTGGAAGCAACCGCTGGGAACGAGCTGCTCTTGTTCATGAACGCATTATCGGGCTACAACCAGATTATGATGCATCCCGAAGACCGCGAGAAGACATATTTCATAACATATCGATGAATATATTGCTATCGTGTTACGCCTTTCAGGCTAAAGAACGTTGGCGCAACATACCAATGGCTAGTTAACAAAATGTTTGCCGATCAGCTAGGGAAGACCATGGAAGTGTATATTGGAAATATGTTTAGTCAAGTCCCTCGTCGCCAAAGACCACATCGATCATCTATTTACGTGCTTTAAAACTCTAAATCATTACGGCATGAAGTTGAACCCGACGAAATGCAACTTCGTGGTGACCTGTGGGGGGGGGGGTTTAGGGTACATCATCACGCAGAGGAGCATATAGGCAAACCCGAAGCAGATCACGGCAATTTCAGAGCTGACGTCACCACGAAACACGAGAGACGTTCAATTCCTGACGAGAAGGATATAATCCCTCAACCGCTTCATTTCCAGATCAACTGACAAATACCTACCATTCTACTAGCTGGTTCGAGGAAACAAACATTTCAAGTGGGACGACAGGTGCGAAAAGGCATTTGAAGAACTGAAGGTTTATCTTACCTCACCACCTCTCTTGGCCAAACCCGTCGATCAGGAAACCCTCTACCTGTACATCGCCACTTCTGCAGCTGCGGTTAGTGTTGTTCTAGTCCGAGAAAACAAGGGGTAGCAAAAACCGGTGTTCTACACAAGTAACGAACTAGACGGAGCAGAGTCGAGGTACCCTACATTAGAGAAGCTCCTACTCGCTGTCGTAACTGCGCCATGAAAGCTAAGTCCTTACTTTCAGTCTCATTCTATCGTAGTATTCACAAATCAACCCCTCCGAATGATACTCAATAGCCCGACACAATCGGGAAGGGTTGCCAAGTGGACTATCGAGCTCAGTGAATATGACATTGAGTATCGCACTTGCACTAGCAGAAAGTCCCGAGTCCTGGCGGATTTTATCATCGAGCTCCCCGCGAGCTATCTGAGGAAAATCGTGAAAACAACTTGTGGGTATTATTTGCATATGGATATTCTAGCCACCATGGCTCTAGTATATGAATCAAATTAGAGTTACTAACGCACGAGATCCAAGACTAGTCTTTCCACCTTGCCTTCCAAGCATCGAATAACGAGGATGAGTACAAAGCCCTTATCACGAGCATGAAACTGGTGGCTGAACTAGGGGTCAAGAACCTGAGCGCCTCCTGCCACAGCCAGTTAGTCACAAGCTAGTTCAACGGAGGACCGAAGCTAAGAACGAGAGGATGGACGCCTACCTTGATGTCGTGAAGAAGCTGGAAAAGAAGTTTGACTCCTTCGTTCTCACAAAAATACCAAGGAGAGAGAATGCATCAGCCGACACCTTGGCAGCCCTCGCCTCCACATCCAGTCTGACCAAATGCCAGAAAATCCGCGTAGAATGCATCCAACATCCAAGCATCGAATTACCAAAAGGAGTACACATCATTGCCGACCCCACCATCCTCGATAACGATGATTTTCCAGAGCCCGACACCCCGCCCGCTATCAATTCAAACGACGCTGACTCCTTACTTGGCAACACCGATTGGCGCACATAAATTAAGTTATATATTGCCAACGGAAGGGTCCCAGAAGACAAGTAGGCATCCCGTCGATTACGCAAACGTGCAACCCACAACACGCTGGTCAATGACAAACTATTTCAGTGGAACGCCGCAGGAGCCCTCCTTCACTACATCACCGGAGATGAGTCACTTAGATTCATGAGGGAAGCACACGAAGGTGCGGGCAGAAACCATTCAAGACGTCGCAGTCTAGCACTTCAGGTGAAGAACGCTAGCTTCTATTTGCCAACATTACGCAGGGATTGCGAAGAATTTAAGCAAAAATGCGAGAAGTGCTAAAGGCACGGAACCACGATTCACAACCCGGCACAAGTACTGTCTTCTGCAACAGACATCTATCCCTTCATGCACTGGGCTATGGATATTGTCGGCCCGCTTCCCCGATCCCGACAAAGGAGGTTCCTACTTATTGTGATAGATTATTTCACAAAATGGGTTGAGGCACGAGCCTACCCAAAGGTCAAAGCTGTTCACGTCCAAAACTTCGTGTGGAAGTACGTCATCTACGGGCACGAGCTACATCCGCCTGAGCAAGTCAACACCCTGCTATCTGCAAGGAAATAGCCAGGCTGAGGAAACAAACAAAAGAATCATGGACGGTCTCAAAAAGCGCCTGGAAGATAAGAAGAGCTTGTGGGCTGACGAACTTAACGATGTACTTTGGTCATATCGTACGTGTCCGAGAAGCGCAACAGGCCGCACACCGTTCTCCCTTGATCATGTAATGGAGGCAATGACACCTGCAGAAGTAAACGTGTCGAGAATATGAAGGATCATGTTAGTCCAGCAACCCGACATCAACGACTCGCTAATGTATGAACAACTGGAATTCGCCGAAGAACAACACAATCAAGCACTTCTGAAAATCCAAAACTACCAGCATCAGGCAGCTTGCTCTTACAACAAAAAAGTCAGAGGCCGCTGTTTCGAAGAAGGCGATCTCGTGCTACGAAAGGTCTTCGAGAACACTGCCGAATGACCGGTAACCAAGCTTGGAGCCAACTGGGAGGGGTCTTACATCATATTAAAGGTTTTTCGACCTAGTGTCTTTGATCTCACACTGATGAATGGTGAAACCATCGCGCGATCCTGGAATTCAGCACATCTTAAAAGTTTCTAATACGAGAAAGATAATCGTAACAAAACACCCCGACCACTATCATCCTTTGTAAAACTGAACTACGACTGGTTTGATCCTCTCGGGGTACGTAGACAGCTCGTCTTCGGGCACAACTATTTATCAAAAAAACTATTTATCACAACTCACCGAAAAGTTACAATGGCCCAATTTGATACCACATTTAGCCGGTCTATTCCACAAACTGCATTATCTATGAATTCAGTGGACTGATTACCCACAACCCTTTGCAGAGAACAATTGAACTATTGTCCGTAGTGGCCCAATAGAATCCACGACAGTAAGTCGGGTCTCCCCCGCTATATCGTGCTGACATCGTCAGCCCGATGTAAACAGAATAAACGTAAAAGCTGGGCTCCTCGCTATGTCGTGTTAACACTAAAACCGACGTATCAAGGAAAGTTAAGCAATCCGGGTCCATCTTACAATATCGCAACAAGGACAATAAAGACTTAGAGAAAATAAAGAAGAAACAATTAAGCAAAGGAACTAGAATACGAAAGAGTACGATTACGAAAAACCAGAGTACGATTACGAACAACCAGAGTACAAAAAACATAGTCACAAAGGAGCCCACGGCTCAATCGAACCAACGTTTAAAGAAAATACTTAAAAATAAAAATAAATTTGTAGCAAGCTGCTGATCTCCTTCGCCACCCTCAAGCTACGATCATTTAGAGAGATGACCCATGCTGGTTAACACCAGCTGGCGGTTCCACATAAACATCATCTCGAGCTTCTGCATCCAAAATGGGCTCGGGTAAAATGAAATCCCCATCATGCATCTCGGTGACGTCCTGCGCATCCAGCCACTCATCTCTCTATTTCATCTGTGTCTTCAAGTCCTCAACAAAGTGGGCAGGGATCTATATGCCTTCGTCCGCTTGAAGTCTCTCCAAGCAGTCAATCATACCTTTGTATTGGGTAACAGCCAGATAGTCCTGCTTTGTTCTTTCCTGATCTGCCAAGTACCTCTGGAACTTGACGCAGACGCTCAGTACGAAGCTGCTCAACAGACATAACACGAACGTTGGAAACCTTAACTTCGTGCTCCCTATTAAGCAAAGCGTTATCCTCTGCCAGCTGCTCGTTTTGACCTCCAAGAGCTTCACGATCTAACTTCAACAAAGACATCTCTCCCTCTGCCTTCTCAAGCTTTGCCTTCAAATCAATGATTTCTTTCTTCTGCTCCGAAACCTCTCTAGTTTGAGCCGTGAATTCCCTACGAACTCGCTCCTCTGCATTCTTGAACTTCTCCTCCCATTTTATCTCAGCCTTCAGCAACTGCCTCAAATGTCGATCATAACGGAATGACATATGAGAAGTATAAAGAGACAACTGCAAAAACCCAGCACGTGAAAAACATAGAAAATAGAGCGACAAAAATTAGGTTCTCAAAAACATCAGATAGCAGAAGTCACCCGATGAGCCTGACGAGCTACGTTCTCAAAATCCTCAGCATGATAGAAGTCGTCTACCTCTTGGAACGTTACTTGAACGCAGATGGTTAACGATTGGAGAATCACCCTTGTACTTGAAAAGGAACCCCCACCTAGAGCCCGTGTACTTCGTATATGTCACCTTGGACTCCACCACAGCAGGCCCCTTGCCTTTTTCCTTTTGGGGATCGTACGGATCCTCACGAATTGGGATCTGGTCATCACCATCCTCCTCAGCCCAATTTTCAGAATCAAGATCTCTGGGACGAACTTCTTGCCTACCATATCCCGACACAGTTCGCGGAATCCTCCTTGGAGGGACATCAGCGGGATCCTACGCGTCTGATCCCTCATCAATCTCAGCAGCCCGCCTTCTTTCAACAACCCTTCTCTTCCTAGCCGAGAAAAGTTCAGCAAACTCCTCCTCATTAAACGGTCTTCGCTCCTCTATGGTATTCTTCTTCAATGCCCTCCACAACCGTGTAAGTTCCTCCTCAGCAGCAGCCTTCCTCTTCTCAACAGCAACCTTCCTCTTCTCCGCAGCAACCTTTCTCTGTCTCGCATACTTTACCTCATTATTCCTTGCAGTCTTCACTTCGTCAACATCCTCTACATGACGGGCTCAATCTCCACCAAGTGGGGACGTTCCTGCCTAGTCCCAGCGTCATCATTTCTCTCCGAAACGACTTCCCTCTCGAAAGACTTCTCAGCGGAGGATTCCTTCTCCGTGCCAAAACTAATAGTGGCCTCTTTTTCAAAGGCCCTGTCAGGTAGACCCCGTGAAGATCTCCTAACCCTTTTTCTCAACGGCTGGTTATCATATTAATCCTCATCAGACTCTACAACCCGCTTCCTAACGGTTTGCGATTCAACAATAGTCTCATCTGTCCCAGACTGGCATTGGGGAACGGGCTGGCGACCTATCAACATCAGAAAAACTCTGCATACCCTTACCAACACGGGGAGTATTGGAAGCTGCAGATGTAGATGCCTTAGTCTTCTTTGTAGAAAGAAAGAGCGACTGGAAGTCATGCGTATTCTTGCCCATCTTAATCTTGTGGATTGTTATCCTCGGAGTACAAAACGAGGTCGAGTGGACATGTTGGAAGCCTCTAAGCAGATACATTGTAAATATCTAAAAAAAGGGGGGGATTAGGGTAGTACTCACCACTATGCAACCTACTCAGACGATAAGGAATAAGCACAGTTGATATCTCCGACCAGGTCGTATTGAACCTAATTTGGAACTTCTCGACCAGACTGTTGTATTGATCCTTATCGGAGTATGGTGAGACCTCACGGGCTGCAAAATGAACAAAAAACACAATAGTATTAGAAGCCAAGAAAGTCACACAGAAAAAGTGTAACAATACAAAAGATGCATGGGCGCCCTCCCAGACAACGGGCTGAGCGAACAACCAATAGGACGACTCCACTCAGACCGGTAATCTCGGTCTGGTTCATTGAAAGTCATCGCACTTATCTTCACAAATAAATACTTTTTCCACCAGCTCTTAACCCTATTGTGCGCCCTCGCGATAAGCTTATTTCCCACTTTAAAGTTCAGATAGAAGGTTCCAGGCAGCGTATTCATCTCACTTTTACTAGTCATCTCCTCAAAGAAAGGCAAAGTCACATCAAACCCAAACTCGAGACTGATAACCAGAGCAGCCACAAGATTCTTAACAGACCCCACCGTCAGTTGGCACAAGGATAGCCCGTGCACCTCGCAGTATGCAACAAACAACGAGAGGAGCGGAAACCATAGCCCAACATGTGTAAAGTAAGAACCGTACATGCATACGTAGCAAGGCGGCGCATCCCACGAACATTGATCATCCTTGGGTATCAGAACCAGAACGACAGTACGTAGAGAGCTTAGCAATTTCTTTGTCTTTAAACAAAGTCGATCCTAAGACGTGATGTATTCTCTTTGATTTAGCCCCCAAGGCCTCATCTCTAGACCTAGAAACCTTTTTATCCTTCTTCTTCTTCTTTCTTGAAGACGTTCCCGTAGATCAATCATCAGAAATTTTCACCCCTCCTTTGGACTTCCTCGGTCGCAGAACACGAGGAGACGACGTGTCATCGGATTCTCGCGGAATGCCTTGTAGGAACCAACGTACTCAACCGGAGAAGACCCACTGGAATTTACGGAAGTCTCCAGAGAAGGAGGAACAGTATGAAGAGGAGAAACCTCTTGTTCTGATACAAACTCTTCAGAAGACTCAACTCTTATGCCGCGAGTCACCAAAAATTCAACAAAGAAGAAGACAACATTCGAAGCTTTTGATTACGGTGGAAGAAATTGCAAGGCAGAGAAGAAATAAACAAAGTCGGTAGAAGTTTTTGACAAGGGCTCAAACAAAAATTGGCGCCCCAATCTCCTCAGAAATCTCGCGAGTGAGACAGTTGCAGAAAAAAGAAAAAAATAAAACAGAGGAAAAACCAGAGAAGGAGAGAGAAGGTACCTGAAGAAAATGAATAAAAATGAAGAAGAAGAAGTTAAAGCAAAAAAAAAGTTTAAGGAGAGAGAGAAATGGAAAACCGAAAAAGACACAATTGTCACCTCATTGCGCAACTTTTTCTCTCTCAAATCACCCTTGACACGCGTCAATTTCCTATTACGCGAAGTCTTTTCGTGTGATGCCAGCCAAGCGCGCCACACAGGAACCCGAGCTTGACGTGATACGTGACAAGAAGACGATGGGGAGACTATAGGTCAATAATCATTTAACCTAAAAAGACAGACCCAAGGTCCCGAGGAGCCGCTTTAACTCTTAGAAAAAAGCTCACCCTACGAAGCCATAAAAGCAAACGAAACATCCATTTGACCTAGAAACCACAAATGGGAGCCTGGAGATCAGCAATCGCAACGTGGCATGACAGCCCGAGCACGACTATGAGAGAATTTTTGGACTTACTTTGGGAATGCGCCAAACAACATCACACAACTCGCTTGCTTCATGCCGGACTACTCTAGGAACCTGCTTGTCTTATGAACCATTGCGACAACAAACTGAGAGGAAGACTTATTGTTAGAGGTTGGCTAGGCACCAACACATTGCCTAGCTCACTCTCTAAGATAAATCCAAAAGGATTATTAAACCTCCAAAAAGCTCATCTCAAATAACCAAGGAAACAAAAGCCCATTTTCCAATTGGGTCGGAGCCCGAGGTAAGCCCCCTTCTTGAGCAACGATGACATAATCACCCTTCAAAGCAGTTCGAGGAAAGCGACAAATCGGTGGCATCCAAACCCTGACACAAGCGGGCGACTCTGTGTCAGATTGTGCTTTTTGAAGCCCGACGTACGGGGAAGGTTGACAAAATTAGAAGAAAAGAGAACAAGGTAACCAACTTTGTTAGATTGCCCTTTTAATAAATGCGACCCAGACTCCGAGAAGAGTTAACCTCGCACCAAAGCGGAAAGAAGTAAAGTGAGTATATTGGTCATTAATGCACCATGTGGGCTACCAATTGGACATTTCGGGAAACATCAAGACTAGATAGACTGAGCTCGGCGGCGATAGCGGAGATCGAGGTGTCACAAGAATAAATTGAGGAAAGATGAGTTTGGAGGGAAGACCTCTATATATTAAGAAATCCTTAGCAAAGGAAAGGCCAAAGCACCTAATTCCAAACACATACAAGAAAAATCACAAGAAATGTAGCGAGAATTTAGAGTTTCTTTGGAATCCTTATTTCTTTAAACACTCAAAATACTCTTGTATTTAAATTGATCAAACCGACTTTAATACAACGACATCTCCGACCTTATTGTGCCACACTTTTCCATTTTATCTTTTCTTCCATTATATCCAAATTATTCCATATCTTTTGTCTTTTAGTCCGACCTTGATCCTACGTCGAACAAGAAAGTTAAGAGGCTCCCTTGTAGGCATTATTATCATAGGAAATATATAATACTTTGGGTAGGGATAAGGAATACTTGCCCGGTTTGTCGGTCTGAGCTACCTACTGATGATAACCATTAGGAAATATATAGAAGATAACAATGGCATGGTAGCGGCGATCTATGAAGTGATTTTATCTCTGAGTAGATGAACTGATGATGTCGTTAAGGATTGTTCTTTATTGATATGTTGTACATATTGGTTGTAGACACATTAACGGCAAAGTAATTAATTTAATTGCTTTTGCATGCAGTCATTTTTTTAGCAGAGGACTCGTCGATCCAAGGACCAACGTAGATTGTGTTTTTTTTTCTGTCAACCGTAATCGGTTCTAAATATGAATTTTCTTTTCTCCTTTTTTTTAGATTTGGTGTTTCTTCAGGTCTTTTTTAAAACCGAATCCGAAAAATCCGAAAAAGCTTAAAACCCCAAAAAATTTCGAAAAATCCAATAAAATGGACAAATAAAAAAAAACTTAAAATTGAATTCGAAAAATCAAAAATATTTAAACCCGAAAAAAGTATCGGGTCTATCAAGATTTTAATAATTTTACAAGAACCGATATGAACCTAAAAAACTCGAACTGAATCTGATCCGAACCAAACCCGACCATAACTGAACCGATTTTCAAAAATCTGAATAGGACTAAAATCATGATGACGAAAATCCAAACTCAAACTGAATTCGATCCAAACCCGAATGGGATCCTATTAGAATAGAGCTCCGGTTTACTCAAATCTTAAGTTAATTATAGTTTTGGTTTATTGTTGTTTTGGTTTTTTAGCTTTGGTTTAGCTCAAGTGTATATATGGAATGCTTGTAACAAACTTTCTTTTTGAAGAAATGAGAAATAATTTTACACAAACTACTCTCTCAATTTTATTTCACTATTATGGTATCAGAGCTTAATCTGCTCGTTTCTCTCTGATTTTTCACTTCAATCTTCTCTTCTTCTTTGATTTCTTCGGATAATCGTTGCTAAAAGGTCTGGATCTTTGCTCGGCGAAGTTGAATCAGCTCAATCGGTGAAGAATTTCAATTTCTGCAGATCGAGTTCAAATTTCTTCGGATCTACAGTCAACAATGGAGAAACTAAGTAAGAAGCTTCGAAATCGAACAGTGATGACAGATATTGAGCTATCGACGATGAAGGATACTCCATCTTCACAAATTAGAGCTGCACCTGAAGGAAATTTTGTTCGCCCTCTTCACAAAATGATGAATCCATATTTCTACAGCTCTGTGAACACTTGTATGCAATCGATCGATGTACACATAGTCCTTATTTTCTTCATTCCGCTGATCATCCAAGACTACGTATAGTATCACATATTCTTGATGGATCTAACTACAACAAATGGATCATTGTGCGAAGAACAAGTTAGCTTTTGTTGATGGTTCTCTGTCTATACATATGACTAATGATCTGATGTTCAAAATTTGGAGTAGATGTAATAGCATGGTGAAGGCATGGTTGCTAAATGCAGTAGATAAGGATATCTATGATAGTATTCTCTATTATGAAGATGTTGTTGATATGTGAAATGATTTGTTCTCAAGATTTAGAGTTAGCAATTTGCCGAGAAAGTATCAACTAGAGCAATCCATAGCTACATTAACTCAAGGAAATATGGATTTGTTAACATACTATACTTGGAAGAAGACCTTATGGGAGAAACTTGCTAACACTAGAGCAAATCTAGCTAAGAAGTGTGACTGTGAGCATGTGAAAGAATTGATGGAAGAAGCTGAGACAAGCAGAATCATTCAATTTCTTATGGGATTGAATGATAACTTTACGAATATAAGGGGACAAATTCTGAACATGAAACTAAGGCCAACATTATCTAAGATATACAACATGTTGGACCAGGATGAAGGACAAAGAACAATGGGGATTTCAAAAAAAAAGTAGTTCATCATCCAGTTACATTTCAAGTTCAGAATACTCCTATGCTAATCATAATCATATTTTACTCTCTCAAGGGAATTTTCAGAAACCAAAATGCTCACACTGCTCAAGAATTGGTCATACTATGGAGAAATGTTACAAACTTCATGGATATCCTCCAGGTCATCCTCTCAGAAATAAGAAACCACAGAATATCAGTGTTGGTTCTACAAATCTAGCAGTGGTTCAAGGTGATTCTATTCAAAAGCTTGAGAAAGAGACTGAGAAGTACACTGAAAACATATCTCCAGATCATATTTAAGCTATGATTTCTTTCTTAAGTAGTAAACTTCAACCTCCTAGCACCACTTCACCATCTGCAGACACTACTTGTGCTTCAACTTCAAAATTTGTATTTGATGTTAACAAAATATCAGGTACATTTCTTAATCTGTACAAACTTTCTTATTATGACATGCTAGTCTCATCTGTATCTACAAAACCAGAATTGTCTCTTAGAGCTTGGGTTATAGATTCAGGTGCATCTCATCATGTTACTCATTCTAGAGAGTTATATTCTGAGTTTAGACCCTTAGAGAAAACCTATGCGACCTTACCAAATGATATTACAATAGCTATGTTGGGCATAGGATACATTCAATTAACTGATACTATTTCTCTCTATAATGTTTTGTTCATTCCTGAATTCCGTTTTAACTTGCTTAGTGTTAGTGTGCTTATAAAGACTTTGTGTTCTGAAGTGATTTTTAATTCTGAGGCATGTTTCATTCAGGCAGTTACCAGGGACTTGATGATTGGTCAAGCTTGTCAAGTTGGGAGTCTATACGTTTTAAATTTCAATAATGAGAATAAGTCATTGACTATTCCAGGTACATTCTCTTCATGTGCTAATTTTAAAATAGATACTAAGACTTGACATCAAAGATTAGGACATCCTTCTATGTCTAAAATTGAATCTTTATCAGATGTATTGAAAACTTCAAAAGATAAAACAAAGAATCTTGTTCATTCTCGTTGTCAAGTTTGTCATTTGTCTAAACAGAAACATCTCCCATTTAAATCTAGAAATAATATGTGTTCTTCTCCTTTTGAATTGATACATATAGTTACATGGGGTCCATTTTCTGTTACTACTATAGATGATTAACAATACTTCTTGACAATAGTAGATGATTATAGTAGAGCTACATGGATTTATCTATTGAAATTGAAATCTGATGTGATTCAAGTCTTTCCTGCTTTTGTTAACATGATAGAAACTCAATATGAAACTAGAGTGAAATATGTTAGATCTGATATTGCTCAAGAGTTAAAATTTACTGAGTTTTATGCTTCAAAAGGAATTATTCCGTACTATTCTTGTCCTGAAACTCCTGAACAAAACTCTGTTGTAGGGAGAAAACATCAGCATATATTGAATGTTGCTAGAGTCCTTCTTTTTCAGTCTCAGATTCCATTTGAATTCTGGGGTGATTGTGTTTTAACAGTTGTGTTTCTAATCAATAGATTACCCTCCCCTGTGATAGATAATAAATCTCTTTTTGAGTTTTTAACCAAGAAAGTTTCAAATTATCAGTCTTTGAAAACTTTTGGTTGCTTGTGTTATAGTTCTACTTTAGTGAAAAATAGAACTAAGTTTCAGCCTAGAGCCAAGCATGTGTGTTCTTGGGATATCCACAAGGTTATAATGGGTATAAGCTATTAGATATAGAGACATATTCTGTTTCTATTTAAAGGCATGTTCTGTTTCATGAGGATATTTTTTCTTTCAAATCATCTACTATTCCGGATGGTTTGAAAGATTTCTTTCCTATATTACAGTCTCATGCTTCCCTTAGTGGTCATTTTCCTCTTGAGCAAACACCTTCTGACACACATCCTCATCAAGATGTGTCATCTTCTAAGGTTTTGATTCCTTTTGAATCTAAATCTCGCAGACAAACCAAATTACCTTCACATTTGTAGGATTTTCATTATTATTATACTAACACTCCTATTCATGCTAAGATTACAACACCTTATCCTCTCACAAATTATATATCTTACTCATATTTATCTCAGCCTTTTTGTGCCTTTACTAAAACCATTTCCAATATTCCTATACCTCACAATTTTTCTGAAGCACAGAGTTTTAAGGAATGGTGTGATGCTATGGGATTGGAATTTGGGGTAATGGAGAGAACTCACACTTGGGATATCTGTCTATTACCTGAGGGAAATGTTGCAATTGGATGTAAGTGGATATATACTGTAAAGTATAATGTTGATGGAAGTGTGGAGAGATATAAAACAAGATTGGTAGCAAAGGGATATACTCAACAAGAAGGAATTGACTTTCTGGATACATTGTCTCCAGTAGTTAAGCTTGTTACTGTGAAATTCATGCTTGCTCTTGCACCAAAGTTTAAGTGAAGTCTTCATCAACTGGATGTATCTAATGCATTTTTGAATGGAGAATTAGATGAAGAAATCTATATGAAGATTCCTCCAGGATATTCAGAAGTTCAAGGTATTGAAGTTCCTCCTAATGCTATGTTTAGACTTAACAAATCCATTTATGGTCTTAAGCAAGCATCTAGGCAATGGTTCCTTAAATTTTCTACTAACTTGAAGGCTTTGGGTTTTACTAAATGCCATGGAGACCACACTCTATTTTTTAAGTCTTCTGATGGGATTTTCTTAGTGGTATTGGTGTATGTTGATGACATATCGATTGCAAGCACTGATGATGTTGTTGTGGTAGAATTGAAGAATCAACTTGGTTTGCATTTTAAACTTAGGGATATTGGAACTCCTAAGTATTTTCTTGGCTTAGAAATTACTAGATCTGCTAAGAGAATGTGAATCAGAGAAAGTATACTCTAGATCTTTTGGAATCAAGTGGTTTTTCAGGATGTAAGTCGTCATCTATACCAATGGAACCTAATCAGAAACTTTCTAAAGATGAAGGTTTGTCATTGGATAATCCAAAGCAGTATAGAAGACTGGTTGGGATACTTCAGTATCTGACTTGTACAAGACCATACATTTCTTATGTTGTTTCCAAATTGGCTCAATATTCTTTTGATCCATGAAATAATCATTTGCAAGCCATTCACAAAGTTCTTAGATATCTTAAAGGCACACTAGGCAAAGGTTTATTCTATGTTACTGATGATAAATTTGATCTTAGAGGCTTTTGTAATGCAGATTGGGGATCATGCCCTGATACAAGGAGATCAGTGACTGGATATGCAATGTTTATTGGTGATTCTTTGATTTCTTGGAAATCAAAGAAACATACCACAGTCTCTACTAACTCTGCAAAAGCAGAGTATAGAGCAATGTCGATGGCTGCCAAAGAAATCTTAAGGCTCATTTATCTGCTTCAAGACTTGAAGGTACCATTCACATTGCCTGCTTATCTCTACTGTGACAATACTGCGCCACTCCATATAGCTAGTAATCCAGTGTATCAGGAGAAAACTAAACATATGGAGATCGATTGTCACAAAGTTCGAGAGGTCATTGATATGGGTTTGTTGAAAACCATGTATGTTCGTTCCAATAACTAATTGAGTGATTGTCTGACCAAAGCTCTTCATCAGACACCCGTTCAGAGACAACGTATGCAAGTTGGGTGTGATCATCATTTACTCACCTTCAGCTTGAGGGGAGCCATTAGAATAGAGCTCCGGTTTACTCAAATCTTAAGTTAATTTTAGTTTTGGTTTATTGTTGTTTTTGTTTATTAACTTTGATTTAGCTGAAGTGTATATATGAAATGCTTGTAACAAACTTTCTTTTTGAGGAAATGAGAAATGATTTTACACAAACTACTCTCTCAATCTCATTTCACTATTAGATCCCGAAAGCCCAGCTCTAGTGCGATATATGGCGAGTGGAAAAAATCTTCACTTTTTTTACTATTTGTGATGGGGAGAATCTGATTCATTTGTCCACATGTTAATGTAGTGGAGTACTGATTTGGTCGGGTCATGTGACTATGTGGACAGCTTGTGGGTAACCAAATACAAGTTGAAAATGATGAAATTCGTCCGGTTTAACGTGGTTTTATTTGGGCGGGATTAATTGAACATGAAAGTCTTTTTAAGTCTACGAGTTGGATTTGTCGGATAGCTTTGTGATCATGGTTCTATGTTATCTTGCACTTAATCTTACTGTAAGACCAACAATGAATCCGACTCAAGACGACTATGGTCAATAAACTCGAGTTTTGATATCATTTTTCAAAAGTTTGTAAGGGTTTTTTAACTTTAAAAAACAAAAAGTAAAAAGCGGATAGCTCCATCTATTTTATATATTACTTAGGTTTTATGACAACCTACGATATGAGATTTCTAACAACAAACACTACAATTTTTACGTATAAGCTGTCATGCCATGTTCAATGGTATTTGATAGTTCTACTCATGGTAGAAATCAAGTAACAAGCAAAACATGTTTTATATGAGTCTCGAAATGAATGATTATGTGATACCCTAGTTTATGAAGACAAAATGGTATGTGAAGAGAACTTAAAAGAATTGAATTGATTATCTATGGCATCAATATGCTCTTATCTTTTCTGTCACTTGTCAACTCTACAGTTAAGAGTGCTTGTGGTGGAGTAGTGTTAGGATGGGTGACCTTCCATAAAGTGATTTCTGGAATCGTGCGAATGAAGACAAAGCATGGAGAAAGATCGCCTGGTGATTTGCAGGGACGATAAATCAACATTTAAAGTCTACGAAAAGTAGCGTTCCTGACCGTCGGACCATGAGTCCCTGGACCCCAAAAGGACCGCCGAGGCATACGAAAAGGACGATTAGGAGTGTTATAGATTCTCCATCAAATTTTTTAACTTGTTGTCTATACTTCTAGCTGCCTATTTTAACATCTCCACGTTTCTTTGTTTCAATTAATGAACCGAAAACCCATTACGAATAAGATTGTAGAAAAGAACTAATTTTTTTTCAAGTACAAATGTTAAATAAATAAGAACTAAAGGTAATAGTCATTTTCACATGAGAGTATCTGCCTCCTTTCTCTATAGTGACTCTACATGTCTAAAGAGCCAAACTTCAAACATAATTGAGTATCAATATACATAAAAAATTTTCTGACGGTTGGATACCCAATTGGCTAAATACTACTTGCTATCCTCATATCCAATTATTATTCTCAACTCTGATTTCATTTAACAAATGCTTCACAGAGAAATTTATTAAAACATTTTGAACAATATACAAAGATCCTACTACTGAGTTAGGATACAAAAAATGGAAACTTTGTACACAAATATGGTATATGAGATTGAATTTGAAGATCCTACTACTGAGTTTGAGTTATACTTGAGAAAGTAGAGATCCTAAGAACAACGATCTCAAGATGTCTTATGATGTATTAGGTTGGTGGAGGGTTAGTAGTCCAAAGTATCATGTGTTATCTGCTATATTTAAAGATGTGTTAGGTCTTCAAGTGTCTTCTATTGCATCCGAGTCTCCCTTTAACACTAGTAACCGAATCCTCGACCCATATAGGAGTTGCTTGACAAACTACATGATAGAAGTGCCAATGTGCACAAAACAATGGTTGGAGTGTGATATTCATCTAACTGAGAAAAGAACTGTGACAACTCAACAAATTCTTGATGACATCGAAATGAAAGATGAGCGTCAAAGAGGTCATTTGTTACATATGTTAAGTTTTTTATAGTAATTCTGTCAAATTTCAATTTTGTATTAACCATTATACTTTTATGTTACTTAAAGTTTGAGGCCAAATTCAACTTTCAAAAATGAAATTGTGAGATTCCTAATCCTTATTACAGGTACAAGCTAATAGTTTACAAATAAAACTATAAAAGCATTACATATTTGTTTAATCTTCTTTGCATTTCAAAAAATGCTTGGACAATTGGACTGGAATGCTATGCTTTGAGTTGGAGCCAATGGAGATGAGAGACTTTGTCATCTATTTGATATATGAGACATTATCATGTTTTTGGTTGACTGTCTTTGTCTATTTTAAACGGATTTGCACTTTGTAGTTTGGTATATGCATCATCAAGTTTGTATGCATTTTTTTTTTTGAAACTTTGTTCTGCATTTTTTAGTTTGTACTTTGTAGTGTTTGATAAAATATTTTGGGTAGTTTAGTTACATAGGTGTTTTCGGGTTATTCGGGTTCAAAACCCGAATAAACTCGAACTGATTATTTTTCGTTTATTTTTTTGCCAAAAAGAAAAAATGCTTGGACAATTAGACTAGAATGCTTGCTTTGAGTTGGAGCCAATGGAGATTAGAGACTTTGTCATCTATTTGATATATGAGACCTTATCATGTTTTTGGTTGACTGTCTTTGTCTATTTTAAACGGATTTGCACTTTGTAGTTTGGTATATGCATCATCAAGTTTGTATGCATATTTGGTTTTGAAACTTTGTTCTGCATTTTGTAGTTTGTACTTTGTAGTGTTTGATAAAATATTTTGGGTAGTTTGGTTACATAGGTGTTTTCGGGTTATTCGGATTCAAAACCCGAATAAACTCGAACTGATTTTTTTTCGTTTATTAGCTGTGTTTTTTAAAAAAAATATAAATCCGACCCGAACCTTAAAAAACCAAATCGACCCGTTATGAAATTTTTTCGGGTCCTAAACGGATCCTAAACATGTGATTCTGAAATATCCGAAACTCCAAAAAAATCTGACCTGATCCGAAAATTTTCTGAAAAATAGATTCGTGCAAATTTCGAGTTTGACATATTTTCTGAATTCTATTCGTACAAATTTTGGACAAAACAAAAATTGTATTAATTTCGAGTAAAATCAAGGTCACTTAAGGAAAAAAGTATACAAGATTCCAAAAATGCATGTGAAGTCCCAAAATCGAGATTAAAGATTTGAGGACGAATTTCTCCTACTTGAGGAGAATCATGCAGAATGAGATTAGAATAATTATTAGTTATTTTTTATTTATTTATATTATTTATTTTAGTAATTATCATTTTTTTTTGAAATTATCTTTAGGCTTTTTAATATTCATTAGGGTCTTTTGTTTTCCTATAAATAGTTCATTATGCTTATTGTTTTATTGAGTTGTTGATTATTAATAAAAAAGTTTAGACTTTTCAGAGAAGAGCATTCTCTATTCTTTTTGTTGATTTGATTAAATTCATCAAACAAGAAGCATGTCCCAAGTGATGATTCCCGTAAATCCCTTAGTTGATTGGGCAAGCTCCAATCGATTCCTTAAAATCCATTGGTTGAGGTGTTTCTTGTAGCTTTCGCTATATCAGAGTCAGATATGCTTTGAGATATTGATATTTGGGAATATGACTCCTTGCCATCAACTGGATTAAGTAAAGTTTATGTTTAATGACTTCCATGATGAAAAATTCATCAAGTGAATGCAATCTCTATTTGAAATTTGTTATGATGGATCGGACATTCTCCTGGGTCAGACGCTCATTTAGGACCAGATGTCATAAATCACGGCCAACTCCATCCTCTTAGTATGATATTGTCCGCTTCGGAAAAAACTGGCAAAGCCTTCACATATTTGTTTTTGGATTTTTACTCCCAAAATGCCTCACATTAACTTGGAGGTGAATTCTATTTATATATTATACTTTCTTGTCTAATATATTCGATATTGAACTTGGATTATATCCTTAACAAAATTTGACAAGAAATTCTTGTTTCGTCGATAATTTTGTAATTTTCAAAATTTTCTTCTATGTATGCAAATAATCTAAACAAAACTATTGAGTCGTAAAATTCGATCCATCAATTTATTTAAAGAAGGAGAGTTAGGGAAATTTTGTTTCTTAAAACAAATAAATAGATCGCAATATATGGCGTAAATACATGGTTTCTACAATAAAACCTTGATTTATATTTTGAATACACAAAATCATACATATTATGTTGATAGCTAATTTGTATTGAAGTTTTAAGCTTTCTTTTGTGTGTGCCTCTTTCGATGATACAATTTATAGAATTTTATCAAAATATTCTAAGAATAAAACAACTTTCTCTCTAAAGGCGATATCGAAAGTTAAAGTGACCTCCTTTGAAACAATAGACATCGGATTCGCAATTCTGACTCCCATCCAGGCCATCCCCTCCTTAAGGGGAAGAGATAAAAAAAATCCCAAAAATCCAATGCTCAGAAAACGAAATCGGAGTCTCCTTCACTCAACTCATCCCGGAGCTCCGATGAAACTGTCGTCATGAGTGACGGTAAAAGGAAAGGAAATTTTTTCTTTCGCCTCTAAGTCTCCTATCGCTGCCCCTATTGCCCAAAACCCAATTGTCAATACTGATCTAGCGAATCCCCATCCAAATCTGGAAAGTTCAAAGATGAATTCAAGCCAAAGAGCTCAAATAGCTCAAATAGCTCAAATAGCTAGCGAGGTTGTCGTTTCAGGATTGTTTGCTGCAAGCATCCTTGGAGGATCTCACCTTCAGAGAGAGTTCTTATACCTGGTGGAAAAAAGAGGATCTACCCCTATTGCCAAGAAGCTTGACAGAGTCCTTATTAATGAGGAATGGAAAGACCTATACCCACACTCAACAACTTTCTTTGGAGAACCTGATTTTTCTGACTATGTCTCAATGAGAATTGTTGTTGCAGAGAGGCACCAAGGAGAAAACACTCTTTTAGATTCTAAAATATTCTCCTAAAAATCAGAGGTTCTACGACTTGGTAACATAAGAGTGATTCTCTTTCAGCTGTGTAGGCTCCCAAATTTTTCGTGTTTCAAAAAGCTCAAAGCTCTAAAAGGTCCGATATGTGAGTTCAGTAAAGCTAATTATTTTGGTATTGAACTGAGAACTGCTGAAGCACACGAATACCTGCTCCAAGCTCAGAGAGATTTAATTGAACCACCAACGTCTGCAAATGCTGCAAAACAAATCCAAGCAGCAGAGAAGTGGCATTCTCTAAAAGTGGTTGAGGAGTCCTTTTTATTTTAGAGATCAAGAGTTTCTTGGTTAAAAGAAGGAGACACACACACATCTTATTTTCTCAAAGTAACATCATCAAGGAATGCTGCAAACCGCATCCATTTCTTGGTAGACTCCATAGGAAACCAGGTTATATCTTAGGTCGATATGCTACAACTATGCCCTGATTATAACTCAATTATTTTTGCAGCATATGAGTCTATCCAGCCACCTTTGCCTGAAACTATACGCTCCATGTTGAACTTTACATGCTTGCAAAATCAGTTCAACATGTTTTGTGAAGGCTTTTCGGATCAAGAAATCAAGGCAGCTTTCTTTGGTCTCGCTAAGAATAAAATAGCGAGTATGGATGGTTGTACGGCAGAATTCTTCACGGCTTGTTGGGAAACAGTTGAGACATAAGTTATGGAAGCCGTCAAAGAATGTTTCAGATTAGGTTGTATCTTAAAAGAATGAAATATCACAACTCTCATTCAGACTCCAAAGCTGCCAAGAGTTTAGGCCAATTTCACGCCTAAACACACTATACAAACTGGTGGCAAAGATTTTAGCAACGAGACTCAAGAAGCTATTGCATTTGGTGGTTTCAAACTCACAAATAGTTTTTCTTCCTGGAAGGTTGACGTGCTACTTGTCACAGAACTTGTCTATGGGTACAGAAGGAAGAGCATCACAATAAAGGGTATGCTAAACGTCGATATAAGGAAAAAATTTGACTCAGTGAACTGACTCTTCATCAAAAACATGCTTAAAAACTATAGGGATCCCAGAGACATTTGTTGCTTGGGTTTGGATGTGTATACCTTCTCCTTCATTTTCAGTTTGTGTGAACGGTGAATTTGGAAGTTTCTTCAAGAGTGGTAGAGGGTTGAGACAAGGGGATCCATTGCCGCCCTATCTCTTCACTCTGGTTATGAAAGTTTACTTAACTCTCGTGCACTCTAATTATGTATCTCAAGCCATCGGTTATCACCAAAATGCAGAGGAGACAGAAATTTCCCATCTGATGTTTGCTGACGATATCATGGTTTTCTTCGATGGGGAGGAATCATCGTTACAGGGTATTGTTCAGTTGTTGGATGTCTTTGCAACATGGTCTGGTCTTTAGTTGAATAGGAACAAAACGCAGATTTTTCTTGCAGGACACAGCTAGAATGAATCCTTACAGCTTCAAAGGTTTGGCTTCACTCTTGGCTCTCTCCTGATCCAGTACCTTGGGCTACCTCTTATGCATAGAAGACTGAGGGTCTCTGAATATGCTCCTTTGGTCAAGAAGCTAACAAAGCAGTTCAAATTGTGGGCATTGAAATCTCTTTCCTATGCAGGACGCTTGCGGCTGTTGAACTCAGTGATTATGGGTACCATTAACTTTTGGTTCTCAGCTTTCTTGTTGCCAATCTCTTGTATTAAGCCACAAAATCTCTCTGATCAAGATTCTTATGGTCGGGAGATGTCTCGAACCATTACAAGACTAAAGTTTCCTGGTCAACGCTCTCTCTGTCGAAGAAGGAAGGAGGCATCGGGCTTAGGAAACTACAACCATAACCTTAATCTTGAGACTATTTTGGATACTATTCTCCAGATGTGGGTCTCTTTGGGTGGCATGACATCATCATAGACACAAGAGAGATAAAAGTTTCTGGAACCTAATAGAAGCAAAAAAAGATTCTTGAAATTGGACCTTGCTCCTCCGTTTAAGACACATTACCAAAAGATTCATAAGATGCGAGGTTGGAAATGGGGCAGAAGCAAGCTTCTATTCGATCACTGGACTCCCTTTGGTCCATTAGTAAATTACTTGGGATTGGAAGGTCTTAGATCCCTTACGGTGTCAACCCATGCTAAAATTATAGATTTATGTGACCCTTTTAGCTGGAATTTTCCGTCTCCGCGTTCTGATGAAGCAATAGCCCTTCAGCTACACCTCACAACTCAGAACCTCCCTTCTTTGTCTCTGCAGGGAGATGTTTACTTTTAACAGGTTGAGGATGTCAAATACAGTTCCTATATTGCGTCCAAAACCTGGGAAGTCTTGAGACCGTCAGACAAAGTTAAACCCTAGTCTTAGAATGCGTGGTTCAAGGGCAATAATCTAAGAAATTGTTTTGGTATTGTTACCTCAATCATTTTGGTATTGAAATTTGAGCTATTTTCCATGACGTTCTCCCACTTCATTTGTCTTCTTGTCTCTTAGGATTCTCTCTCTCTCTCTCTCTCTCTCTCTCTCTCTCTCTCTCTCTCTCATCTTCGTCATGGACGACATTGAACTTTCTAGACCAAAATGCACATCAACTATTCTTAAGAAATCCCAAGATTACAATAGTAAAAAATATAACACAAACAAAAATTCAGACTATTAATGTAACGACCCCGACCCGAGGATATCGGACTGCTCCAAATGGTATCGTCAAAAACCGGAGCAAACTTCACCAACCGTCAACAAATTCGCTTCTAATTGCAACCTGCAGAAACACCAAAAGGAAAAAGGGAGAAAAGAAAGGGGTGAGTGACTTTTCAAACAAGCCACTTAGTGAGGACGGACCCGACTCCGCCTCACCCGCTACCCGCCTAATCCCACTAGACTAGAACTAGACCACAACCCCTAAAGAAAGCACAGAAGACACCTAGTGTGCCGCACAAGCAAACTACCAAACGCGGCGGCTTACGACACCACCTGTCACAACCCCGTCCCAAACCAAGGCTGCTCCAGATGACATCACCAAACCGACTTTTGACCGAACAGACTCAATTGGCACGACCAATACATATTAAAAACTAGTTGTAGCCCTAGACACCTAGCAAACTTTCCCCCTCGCAGACATGACCAATCCTAGTTTACACATCATCGGATCCAATGAGGCCTCAAACAGTCTCCCACAGAACCTGTAGCAACCAGGCCAGTGACCGGACTGACATTTACATTCCCTCTGAAAAACCGGTATGTCCTGACTCAGGGCTTTCTTTTTAAACCCGTCAGTCCTCTTGCTTATGTAGCTCAACTGACGGACCATCCCGCGCAGTCTGTTGTCCTCACCAAAGGACTCACCTAACGGGGACAGTCCCATCCCGCGCAGTCTGTTGCCCTCACCAAAGGGCTCACTTAACGGGGGACAATAATTGCCCTCTACCAGTGGCCTCTACCCTCGATAGAGACAATCTCCGACTACCGCCGCAACGGTACTACACCACGGCAAGGGGGAAAACACTCACACGCTTCACGATCCTACAGTAGGCTCCGCGCCCACTTGAGGGGACCATCCATTTCATTTTACTCCTAAGTCATTCCGCATAATTCTCAAACAATGCCAGATTAGACCTATTCAATTTTAGGACTTAGGTTATCACAGGCTCTATCCTAGGCTCGACTTAGCGACCCAACAAGCAATCGCACTTAGGCGTATAGGACTTTATAACGTAACAATACATAATACATACACTTATTCGTGCCGAGACATATATCTCGACACTGGCCGATACTCTAACCCTAGCCTAACGAAATTTGACCAATAACGAGGGAAACGGGGACGAGAACTCCTCACCTTGGCCTAATCGTCTGATAGCTGCCGTGGTCGACGACTTCTACTCCTATCTCCGGGACTTCTACAGAACCCTCCACAGCGTCCTGATTTCCCCGGCTTGACCCTTCGCCAACACCTTCCCCTTTATTACCCCCAAGCAGCTCCTCCTTCGGGAGAGGATGAACCCTGAAAGGAAAACCGGTTAGTCCTCTAAACCGGAAATCCTACCCAAAAAGGAAACTTACTATTTATAGAACCTATTATAAATAGTAGCTACCCTAAAAGGAAACTTCCCAAAAAGGAAAGTCACTACAAAGGGAGTCCTGTCCTAAATTGAAACTTTCCTAAAAAGGAAACTTTCCAAAAGTGGAAACTTTCTAAAAATGGAAACCTGCCATTTCAGGAAAGTTCAAAAAATGGAAAATTCCGAGAGTCAAGAGCTTACCGAGGTGGAAGACTCCTGAGCTGCGTCTTCCGGGTTCTGTCTCCCTCTATAGCACCGGTTCCCGAAGACTCTGCCTGGCGGACACTCTCTCGCCATGTGTCCGGTTTCACCGCACTTGAAGCAAGCGCCTTCTTCGCGGCTCTGAGCGGCCCATCTGCGTCTACCGGTTCTTCCTTGAGCCGCTTCCGGGAACCTTCCGCTTTGGCTTCCCAACATTGATGCATGGTAGATCCGCAGAACATTGCAACTCCATCCTCCGGTTTAGCTAATCTGGCTTGATTCTCTGATCCGGTTATCTCCCCGGTTTGGTTCACCCCTCCGGTTTGATCTCCTGATCCGGTTTCCTTTCCGGTTTGGGTTTCTGTCTCGGTTTTCTCAGAACCGGTACCCGGTTGGGGTTTCTCTTCGTTCCGGTTGGCTCCATCGGTTTTCTCCGGTTTGATTTCGGGTGTGGGACCCACGGTTTCCTTCTCTCCCAAGGAACCGAAAACCCTAACTTCTCCAACCCTAGTTGACTTGAGCCGCAAGTCAACTCCCTCTCCTAGGGTTTCCGCCGCACCCGAGCCACCACGAGCATCTCCGGCTCCGATCAAACTCCCGACGGCGCTCGACACCCACTTCGGGATCTCCACTGCACCACCGGAGCCGCTGATCACCGCCGTAACGCCTCCTAGAGCCGCGATCACACTGCTCCTCGCCTCACGCCCCTCGGATCGCGGCTGCTCCTCCGTGATCACCACAGTCTCGCCTTCCTCCGACGTCGTCTCATCTCCCCTGGTGACTACGACGCTCTATCCGGCCTCCATAACACTTCCCGACGCCAAAGCCACTTCAATTTGATCCTTCACCTTCTCGGATCCGTCCCACGCAACCTCCGCCTCGCCGCTTTGGCTCCTCCTTCTCCTCTCCGCCACCGTGGCGCATGGCTCTCCCAAGTCACTCTCTCCTCCGCGGCAGTTCGCCTCTCCTCCGCTCTCATCTCTCTCTCGACTCATCATCTTTTTCTTTTTTTTTTGTTTTGGTTACGTGAGAGAGAGAGGAAGATGTCGAGTCTTTTAAGGTTTTAGGTTGGGGTTCGGGTCGGGTTGTCGGGTTAGGGCTCGGGTAGGGCCAGTGGGTCGGTTTAGGTTTGGGCTTAGGTTGGGCCGGGTATTACAATAAATTTCATACAATATCCAAATGAATATGTTAAGATTCTAAATGAAAATGCTAGGCTGAAATATAGATTGTTATTTCATATCTAAAATTACCAAAAAGACTAAGTAAATATTAGACCACAATAATCATACTAGCTATTACGAAGCAGCAATCATATATGAATCAGTCAAGAATACAACCTAGTTAGTCTGAAACTCGTACTAAGTACATGCAACAGCAAAACAAAAAACTTCAATATAGACTATACAGTCAAGGATACAACTTAGATTAAAATCCAGACTGATTATAGTTAACCACAATATAACATCCACTATGAAAATAATTCATATCATCATCACCATCTAGATGCATTGTGCATGCATATGTACTACCATGTATATATAATGTGTATGTGAACTGTATGCAAGCACTTGATCATCGCATACCAAGCTCTTGTGATTGTGTTAGGTATTTCAAATTTGCATGTGCAATTGGTGTTTAGCTAAGTTTTTCTTCGTACTCCATCAAATAAGAATTTATGTGGTTCTCATACAAAACTAAACACCATTTCCAACTTAAACTAATTAAAATACAAGTGGGTTACTTGAAAAAACCAAACTTTTTTGGCTGTTCATTGTAAAACTAACAGCGCAATCCTAGGAAGAAGACCTTAATAAAAATTTACAAGTACCTCAGTACATTATTTTTGGCTTTTATGCTTTATATCACTCTAAAAAATAAAGTAGAAGAAAACTGGACTACGTATCCATGATTATAAATACAAAAGTTTAATTATTAATTAACTGAAACGTAAGATATTTAACTTTATTTTATAAAGTTGTCCACTATTTGTTAAGAGAGTAGTTATTTAAACATGAGATTAATTTAACGCATAAAAAATTAGGCATACATGTTCCTTAAATATATCTGTGGGTATTCTCTCGATTTGGCAAATAGGATAGAATGATTTACAGGTACGGACGAAAAAATACAAATTAAAAGTATAAAATAGGGTATATAGTTATAAAGTTCTCATAAAAATAAAAGCTGTTGTGGAATTATAAAAATTATCGTAAAAGGTGTGATGAATAGACTTTGCTTTTGTAATTGGCTTATCCTTAATCAACCAATCAAGTTCGTCCATCATGACATCATCAATTTTCATTAAATTAGTATTAATTTGATGATTGCTTAACAGAGAAGATCATAAAATTTCGAGTACCCATATATGTTATTTTAATCTCAGGGTAAGAATGGTGAAAAAAAATAATAATCTCAGGATAAGGAAATCATGAAACTTTTTAGCTTTCATCAACGAGTCGAAATATATAACTTCTTTTTCTCTGACGAACGTAACCATTTAGTTTTTGTTTTTATTTTGTTCGAGTCCAAAATTCTAGGATTAGAGACAAATACTCTTACTCATCCTGTATTCGTTACTCATCCCGTATTCAATTTAATTTTTAAATACTCGTAGCTATCAAGTCAAATATCAAGTAATAGAGTTAGAGTTATGATATTTGCAAGTATAAGACAAGTAACAAGTATCACAAAAAGTTAGCTACTCAGTGTGCTATTACTCGTTACTTGCTTTTCTTTTTATTTTTTTAAACTAAAATTAAAGAAAACGTTAATGTACTATATTTTGAGTTGTAACTGAAGAAAATTTATCAATTAGAAATAAGAAAATATATTTTCGGAAGTTCATACCTAAATAAAATATTTTTTTGTTGTGAGAAGTAAACAAAATCATACATCGAGAGTTTTTGTATTTTTGCTTCTCCTTTATCATTATAAATAAGCACAAATACTCAGTTTAGAGTAATTTTGTTTTCACCCATAAAAAAATAAACAAAATAAAACTCTCGATTCATCTCTAATAGAATATAATTAAGCATGTAATTCGTAAGTGATTCTCAATTACTCGCAAACATTTGTAAGTAACTTGTAAATACTCGCAAGTAGCAAGTAACAAAGCAGGGCAAGTGATTTGCAAATAACACATTTTTGAGAAAGTATTTGAAGCAACAAGTACTCATATTTTACATAACAATTACAAGTCCAAATTTATATTACTTATATAAGACAAATCAAGTATCAAGTATCAAGTATATTTTAAATAGCAAGTACTTATTTTACGCCACCCCTAGAAAATACAACGAGTCGAACATGTTTAGTTTTGTTTTGTTTGAGCAAAATTTAGATAAAAGATAGTTCTATACTCAATTTTAGGTTTAGCTAGAAGAACATATTTTCAATACAAAAACATTCGGTAATTACTAATTACATTATATATTATTAAGTATGATTTTTTATATTATTTGAATCGCAAGAACTTGTTTTTTGTTCAGGATAAATTACAAGATGTAAGGGAATTATTTGGTAATGAATTGGAAAATGAAGGTAGGGCAATATCAGGTGGGAGTGTTACTGATGGGACCAAAACAATGAAACATTCAAAAACACTTCTATAGTTTATGACCCAACAAAAACAATATTAAAAGAATATGAGATAAAGAAAACACTAAGAAAAAGCAAAATGGAAAAAAATATATATGAAATAGGAAAAATAACTTTGAAGTTGTGGAAGAAAAACAAACCCTGCAACTGCAAAGGACATGAGAGTGAAATAAAGAAAGAAATAGACTTTGTCTGAATGAATGATATGACTTGATAGTGTGTATTTGCCTTTTGTTTGACTAACACAGTCACACTCTCTTTAGTCACTGAACTTGCTAAATTATGTAATTTGAGGGCTTAGTCTCTAATAAATATTTGATCCAAAATCCAAAACTACACTGCATTTTTAGTAGCCTCTTGAATATGCATGTGGTTTCCTCAAATGGTAAGGCATTTGCATCACTAAACACAATAAACCCTGAAATTAACTTTAAAAAAGCTCCATTACTTTGATAGTCAACACCCAAAAAGTCTACCTAAAGAGAACCAATATCAATATGAACATATATTATAGTTAACTGTCTTTTTACAAGTGGATTATAATTATAATACACTCATGCATGCCTAAGTTTTTTTTTTTTAATATATATATAATTTAAAGAACGATCGATACGTTTTAATTTTATAATACTGGCAAAAGTTTTCTTCCCCTTTTAAATAGGGACTAAAGAAGCTTTGTTCATTTTGGCAATTGTTAATTAACTAATTTTCCTAAAAATCTATTACCTCTATATATAGTTCTGTATTTATTCAGCTAAACGAGTCTAGATCAAGGAAGCAATAAACGATTTCCTACATGTTGATGTCGTTATATTAAAAAGGACTTACAGCTCTACAACGAAGTGATCAATTATGCGTTCGGTAATATATAGCAGAATTTTGTCTAGCTAGCCTGAGGGATATAAAACACTCATCTAATTAACATAACTTACTTAAATTAAGCAAAAAAATTGTTCTTACATTGTAATCACTTTTGCAAGTGTGCGTGGTTTCAAGTGGTTGTTGAGTCATCAGCTTTCTCAAATGTACTATAGCCTTTGTAATGAGTATCATAAAACGACAAGTCAAGCCTGCCTAACACATCTTGCTTTCCTGCAACTAAAGAGTTTATTTGGTTTGGCTTTTGTTAATTGTGGTCTTTGAGCATATATATAATAAGAGAACATGTTGGAGTAACAGTTAAGTTCTTATATCAACATGCTCTTCCCTATATCACTTTATTTGATGAGATTGAAAACATAACATTTGAAAAAATAAGTCAATTATGATGGCCAAGTTGAAAATTTCATTATGTAGATTCAGGGGCGCAGGTACATGCTAATGAAAGGGGCATTTACCACCCCAAAATAACTTTTAAGTTATTGCAATTTTACAAGAGTTTTTATTTATACCCCTCTTGATAAATTAACTTTTGCCCATTATATCTAATTATTTTAATACACAAAATTCAAAATCCACAATATAAAACTTACAAAACAAAAGTCAGTTAACTTTTTTTTTCTACAAGTAAATCTATTTAGAAAAATTAATCAAAAACTTTAAAAGATTTTTTTTTTTTTTCACAAAGGAAGAGATTTATTAAACTTCACAAACGGAAGTAGTCTGAGCACAAAGGGTTCGGCGTGCAAGCGAATCCGCTAAAGAGTACGCAGCTCGTGGTACAAAAGAGACCGAAAATGAAACAAAGGATGGAATTAAATTCCGAATATCTGAAAGAAGACCAAGAATACCAATGTGGTCTTCGCGCCGATTGATCAAATTGACCAAAATTTGGGAGTCCGAGTGCAGAAGCACCGCATCAATCCCCAATACTACAACCTGGCTTAGAGCATTCCACAAAGCCAAGGCCTCAGCCGCTAGTGCCGACGGCACCCCTGCCTTGAACGTAGTGTATTGCGCCAGTAAGGCATCATTAGGGGTATGGTAAAACCAACCCATACCACACTCCTTCCTAGAAGAATCCCAGGAAGCATCCACCCAGCAACGATAAATCGGCGGTAAACTCAAGAGAGGAGCCGGAGGAGGGTCCAGAGAGAGTTGACCGGAGGTTTGCTGAACCACCTCCTTTCCACGCTGAGTTGCAGCCCTCTGCCAGTCTCTAGCCCCTACCAATGCAATACAAATAATCTCTGTCGCTGGAGTTGCCTCCTTATCAAACACCAGCCGATTACGAGCCTTTCAGAGCTGCCAACAGACCCAAGGGTAAAGAGCGACAGCTGATAATCCAGTTGGCGGCAGAGCCTTCGATCCGCGCATAGACTCAAGAAAGATAGACAGCGTTGGAATCTGAGGGAAGGAAGGCATGTCCAGGGGAACCATCTCCCAGAGAACCTGTGCAAAAGGGCACTGCAGAAGGACATGATCCACTGATTCAGAGAGGCCACATCGTGGACAAGAAGCATCATCCAGAACTCCACGGGACAATAGAGCCTCACGAACCGGTAGAGCGCCATTAACCGCTTTCCAGAGAAAGGTTTGAAGCTTAGGGAGAGTTTTGATGGACCAGATATTCCTCAGCCAGTTGAAATCATGGCGGGCTTGTAAATCAACTTCAGAAGATGTGAGAACTGAGTAGCCGCTCTTACAAGAGTACTGTCCATTCTTATTGAACAACCAGACGAGTGAGTCTTGACGACTCGTCGCTCCCAAAACCAAGCTAGAGATAATAGGAGAGTAGTGAGGGAGCACTGCAGAGATTGCGTCCCAATTCCAGGCCCGAGGCTGAGTGGAGATCAGGTCGGACACACGAAGCTCCTAAAGCCCCTCCGGGGGAGGTCCTTGGACAGCCAATGGTACCGAGGTGGAAAGCCAGGGATCTCCCCAGACCCGGACGTTTCTACCGTCTCCAATAATCCATCCCAGCCCCTTACGGAGAACATCACACCAAGCCATAATCCCTCGCCAACCATGAGACATAGTTGTCGGAGGAGAACACTCTAGTAAGGAGGAAGAATGACAATATTTGCCCAAAAGGATCCGTCCGACCAGCGAGTCAGGATGCTTCAAAAGCCGCCAAGAGAGTTTAGCTAAAAGGGAGTCATTAAAAGCCTCAATATCCTTGAATCCCAGGCCACCCGATGCTTTTGGCAAAGTCAACCGCTTCCAGGAGATCCAGGACATCTTTCGAACATCCTGCTTATCATCTCACCAGAATCGCGTAAGCTCTGATTGAATACGCCTACAGAGAGATAGGGGTAGCTTAAAGCACGACATGGCATATGTTGGGATGGCCGATAGGAAAAACTTGAGCATGACTTGCTTGCCTGCGGAGGAAAGAAAGCGTGTTGACTAACCCTGCGCCTTTTGCCTAATCCTATCAACAATGGAAGCAAATATCTCTCGCTTCCGTTGTCCGAAATGCTCCGGTAGCCCCAGATACTTCCCAGTACCACCCTCTTTAGAGATACCAAGGCGAGCTTTCACCATCTCGCGACGGGAAAGCGGAGTTTTGGATGCGAACGTGATTGATGATTTAGCGAAGTTGATTGACTGGCCTGACGCTAACTCATACCCATGCAATAACGATTTAAGGGCGTCCACACTTGAAGCATCCGATTTGCAGAAAAACATAGTGTCATCCGCAAAGAGCAGGTGGTTAATCGGGGGACTATACCGGGAAACCTTAATCCCAGGGAGAGAACCATCCTCCTGAGCTCGACGGCAAAGACCGGAAAGAATTTCCGTACAGAGAATGAAAAGGCAAGGCCGAAAGCGGATGACCCTGCCGTAGACCACGAGAGGGTATCACTTGACCTTGTGGCGTACCATTGAGCAAAAAGGAATAGGTAACTGTAGTAACACATTCCATAATCCAATTAATCCACATGCTATGGAATCCAAATTTCTCCAATACCGGAGTAAAAACGACCATTCAATACGGTCATATGCTTTACTCATGTCTGTTTTAACAGCCATGGCTCCCCTCTTTGTCGCCTTAGATCGGCGCAACGAATGCAGGAGCTCATGAGTAATGAGAACATTGTCAGAGATAACGCGACCCGACACAAAAGCCGACAGATTCTCAGAAATCAGAGTCGAGAGGATAGAATGCATTCGCGTCGTAAGGATCTTGGCAATAATTTTGTAGAAGACACTGCAAAGAGCAATTGGTCGATATTCTGAAACCTTGCGAGGGTGAGGAACCTTCGGGATAAGAGTAATGTTTGTAGAATTCAGGTCTCTCTGGAAAGAGCCTGTCTCAAAGAAGTCCAAGACCTCTTTAGTGACATCAACACCCACCGCCTCCCAGTAGGAATGGAAGAATCCAGCAGAGAATCCATCAGGACCCGGCGCCTTATCTGCATTAATCGAGAAAGCCGCCGTTCGAACTTCCTCAGCCGAGGGCAGTGCCGTTAGCATGGCATTGGCACTATCCATTACAACCGGAAGTGAGGTTTGCTCAATAATTGAGAAATCAACAGCTCCATTAGAGGAGAAGATAGATTGAAAATACGAGCAAATGGTTGAAACAATCTCAGGTTCTTTAAAATGGACTGCACCCTCCTCATCCTCAATAACCGATATACGGTTAATGGTCCGCCGATTCCGTGTAGCTGCATGGAAGAATCCAGAATTCTTGTCCCCATGCTGGAGCCAAAGGATATGACTACGCTCCTTCCAGAATCTTTCCTCCTCACGATAAGCTGTCTCAAGCGTCGAGGTAATAGCCTGAATTTCCATGGGATCCGCAGAAGGCCGAGAGAGTAGACTGTCCTGTTTAGCTCGCGAATCCTCTATTAGCTTTGCGCTGTGAAAATGCTGATCCTTCGTCCATCGAACCAAAGCAGAATGACATTTGGCTAATTTGGCAGCCACCGAGCTAGGGGACTCCCGACGCCAGACGTCCGAGATAAGATCAAAGATCTCATTCTTTTCACGTAGTCGACGATCAAAGCGAAAAAGCTTCCGATGCCTGATCCTGGAGTTATCAAGGTAAGTAACTAGAGGCCGATGATCATACCCTTCAAACCTCAAGTACTCAGAGCGACCCGAGGGAAACATCTCCACCCACGAATTATTAGACAAA
>OVAN01001127.1:0-44707 GCA_900406275.1 Anastatica hierochuntica | reverse complement strand
CAAATGAAGTCTACTGACTCCGTGCAGACTTCTAGAGGGTATAAGGGTAATGTCCCTTCTATTTTTTTGTTTGTTCATAAGGGCCTTGAATGTAATTTCTCTACCCTCAAAAGTTAGTTTTGTCTAAAAAATATGTTTTGGGTTACTCCCTTAAAAAAATATTTGTTTTAGGTTATTTTTGACAATTTGTTCACAGCCGAATAGAGCTACAAAATTTTCATAGGTGTACCACAATGGCTCCTAACGCTTTCACAATTTCTAAAGCTTTTCCCTGCAAATCCACTTTCCTCTCATTTTGAGTAGTGTGAAACGGTGTTATTCAATGGCACATCTCATTTTCGTTATATCTTCACATCTCAAGAGGTTGGCAATCAATCTCTGTAAGATATACTACATTAGGTTGAGTTAGACCATAGTTGCACAATAAACAAACTTATCATGCACGGCAAAAGACGTTACATGTCCATTTGATATGAACTCCATGCCATTTTTCTCTCCAAATGAAAGCCTTTTCAGCAGTTCTCTTTTTCTGATTCTTTAACCCGTTTTCCTCAAGCTTCTTTATTGATTCCATGTAATCATTCTGATACCTTAGCTTTTCGCCCTAAACACATATATGATGACTTAAATCAATCCATACATAAGAGGGAGATCACAACAAGTAGTTCTTTTTGAAAAGGAGTTGTGGCATGCTTATAAATGAGGGAACGAGGGAGAAATGTTGGACGAGAACGTCGACTGAGTTGGCACAACTTAGATGACGTGGCACTAGAGATGAGAATGGGATGCAATATCTTTCTGATCACGTTAAAATATGATTTGGAAGATATTGATTAAACAGAAAAGGAAAACTAGAAGATCTTCGGATCTAATGAGAATAAAAAGAAGAGAAAATCGTTCTAGATTTCTTTGAGAAAACAAAACAGAGAAACAAGAGTTGCTTGTATTTTGCGATTGAGTGAACAAGAGAGTTAAGAGAGATTTGAGAATTTTCTTAAGGGCTTGTTCATTTGTAAGAATTAGTGGTGACAAAAACTATGTAGCGTTATGTAAAACCAATCAGTGATTGATTTGATTCTTAATAAAGAGTACAATTCAGTTAGTTTCAAGTCTATAGAACTTTCACTTATTACAATGGTTGCAGAAACGAACTAATGTCAAGTGCATGGGCATATCTGTTTTCAGCCTCGGAGATTTGGTTATGTGCCTCTATGGTTATTCTTCCGATATACAAGACATCCCGTGAACCGTCGATTCATTTGTTATCGTGTGTTCACAAAAGTTATGAATTCAAACAGAAGACATCACGTGTGCCAGTTAATGCGATTGTTAACTCATATATTAACATAGTTCAAAAAGTGATGAATTAACATAGAAGAAATCACGTGTGCTAGTTAATGCGATTGTTAACTCTTATACTAACATAGTTAGAGCAGGGATTCTCCTGCATCTTACGGTGGAGTAAATTACACTATTGTGCACTAGGATATAAGTAGTCTAATTATGAAAAGAAAAGGCATTTACATCAATCACAGTATCAAACAAAGACCGAAGCTTGAGAGTGTAAAAAGCATACATGGTATACTCGGAGGCACACTATGCAGAGAGTTGATAGGTGATCTAAGAGGTGTAACAACCCACACCAAATACAAAGGATTCATACATATTCGAGCGGAACATGCAAACACCGATTATCCGAGAGATAACACATATCGTCCATCTGCCATTAACAAAAAATAAACAATTTCATAGATTGCTAGATTGGACATTAAAAAGATTGCTCACCAGTCATACTATCTAACCGATGATGCACAAAGAATGAGGAAACGATGAATTAGGGTTCTTCGTTCTGATAAATGGCACGATACAATGTATGCTTTGTATTATAGAGGAACGTGATATATATACATAGGAAAACAATATATTAGGGTTTAATGTTACCAATGGCATGAAAGAGTAAATATGGATTTTTGGGAGAGTTAATGGAGGCACAAATCGACGAAAAAGCTGGAAAATAAATCTAATGGTGAAAAAGGGTTGTCGAGAACCATGGAGAGATTAGATAGCGACACTTAATTTTTTATAAAAAAAATTTCAAAGACAGCAAAAATCTTCCGCGAGAAGCTCAGAAAACGACACGTTACCGAAACTTAACCATGCGATGACACATAGGATTTTTACTTCTGTTTTAATACTTGTACAGATTAGAGATTGAGGAGTTACGATTCTTTGTTTAAAGAATATCAGCGACAAAATATTTGATAGAACATATGAAGGGAAAAGAAAAGAATAATTAGGTAAAAAAAATATTTAATTTGTAATAGCAATTTTTTTTTCTAAGTCATGGGGTTTTTGATCTTTTGTAAAAGAATTAGAGTTAATTGAGTAATATACCAATTTTTTTGACACAAAAAGCTCTTCTATTACTCAAAATACTTGAGGTGGTGCGGCAAGCCACACCGAAATAGAACAACCCACAAACGAGAAAATAGAGGAATGCAATCTAGCTAACCTAGCTAAAAGGTCTCCTTCCGAATTTAACACCCGTGGAATATAAATTAGCTTGAAAGACGGAAAGTTACTCCTTGCTCTCTCGAACTCTTGTAACTCCGTCGCAAAGGCTGGCCAGTCATCTGGATTCGCAATCATGCTCATGACGTCCATGCTATCAGTGCCGAAATCCTGTATCTCCGAATGAGCCCCCATGCTCTGCATAGCCCAAATAAGGGCCTCAAGCTCGGAATGGAGCGAGGACAATCGCCGATATTGATTGCGAGATCCCAAAAGGAAACGCTCTTCAGTGATGCCAAACAGAGACCAACCCATCCCACTATAAATGTGTGACCCCTTCCAAGAGCCATCCACCAGGCATATGTTACGCAAACATACGGTTTGCGTACTTGTGTCATGTGCCCGCGTCGAAGCCGGCAACTCTCGGGCTTCCTCCCATGCACGCCATTCAGATATAGCACGGCTGAGAATCTCTGGCGCCGCTCTTGAAATCCCCTGGAACAAACGCTCATTGTGCGCCTTCCAAATAAACCATAATACCCATGGGTAGGACTCATGTGCCTCCTCGCGCGGACTACCATCCCGCCAAAAAAGATGCGCCAAATTGCTATACACGCTGGATGTTGGGAACACGCCTGGCTGTAATAGTGAAGGGACTAAGGTCCACACCATAATCGTCGAAGGGCATTCAAAGAAAAAATGAAGAAGGGTCTCCTCCGGTGCTCCACAGCATGGACAAAGGTCCACACAAGGCATACCTCGCTGTACTAAATTATTAGTCACATCCAGGTACCCAGACAACATCTGCCACTTCAGATGACACAACTTGTGCGGGGCATCGACCGTCCACACAGAACTCTTCAATCCATTGAGGCTCGATTGGTCGACTTCACTCGCCGCCAAAGATAGTGCACGCGCAGCCTTGTAGCCCGAACGAACTGTATACTGCCCAGATTTAGTGAACTGCCAACAAAACTCATCCCTGTGAAAGGATCGAGCTATAGTCAAACTCTGAATGAGAAGTATATCTTCTGGCACCACATACTGTTCTAGCTTCTATGAATCCCATTGCTTGGATTCCCTATCAATAAAGTCACTGACCACCATCAACGGATGTGCTACTGGGATACGCGCCCTAGCCGGCCTAGCCGGGCACGACGGAATCCAGGGATCCACCCATACACTTGTAGTAAGGCCAGAGAAAATCTTTTTACGCAGGCCGCATAAGAGTAGAGGTTTTGAAGCCAAAATACTCCGCCATCCATAAGAAGGTCTATCCGCCTCACGGGCATGTAGTGGCGAAGAATATTTCTAGTACCGGCCCTTAAGGACTCTTGCTAGAAGCGAATTCGGGAATCTACGGAGACGCCTCAACTGTTTGGTCAAAAGGGCCAAATTGAACTCATGAAGGGTGCAAAGTCCTAGGCCCCCATCCTCCTTTGGAGCGCATAACTTATCCCAGGTTGCCCAGTGTATACCCCTTCGAGGAGGATCCGAACTCCACCAGTATCTCGCTATCGCACTTGTGATCTGATCACATGTCTCAAGGGGCAGGAGAAAACTCGACATAACATATGTCGGCAAAGCTAAAGCGACTGCTTTAATCAGAACCTCCTTGCCGCCCTTGGACAGCCACTTGGCATACCACATACCCACTCGATCCTGCAAGCGATCCTTAATGAAGGCAAAGACCTTACATCTAGAACCGCTCAAATCTTCCGGGATACCCAAGTAGGCCCCCAATCCTCCTTCCGTCTGAATCCTCAGGATAGACTTCAACTCCTGTCTGGTTGTCCCCAATTTTTTCTTCCCAAACATAAGCGAGGATTTCTCCATATTAACTCGTTGACCCGACGCTCTCCCATACACCTCTAGATTCCTCATTATCTCCAAACATTCTTGGGGCTCCGCCTTGCAGAAAAAGAGACTGTTTTCTGCAAACAGAAGGTGGGACACTGGAGGACTAGCTCTCGCTACTCGCATCCCGGTTATGCGTCCCATCCACTCTGCCTCTTTTAGAAGGCCAATGAGCACTTCCGTACACATAATGAAGATAAAAGGAGACAAAGGATCCCCTTGTCGCAATCCTCGCGCAGGCATAATATGGCCTCGCGGTTGGCCATTGATTAAGACACGGTAGGACACCGATCTTACGCATTGCATGATCCATCCTATCCATTTTTCTGCGAAACCCAACTTGTGCATCACTGCCTCACTGAAATCCCATTCCACGCGATCATAGGCTTTACTCGTATCTGATTTAATGGCCATGCGTTTAACTTGCCCTGCAGGATTCGTGCGAAGGCCATGAAACATATCTTGAGCCACCAATATATTATCTATAATCAGTCTCCCAGCGACAAAGGCCGACTGGGTCTCCGAGATAACGAGAGGCAAAACTCGTTTCAGTCTTTGACAAAGCAATTTAGATAAGATCTTATATGCGACATTACAAAGACTTATAGGTCGAAACTCCTTCATTTCCAAAGGAGATTCCTTCTTCGGAATGAGACAAATGTTTGTCTCATTTAAACCAGTCATAATGGTGCCTTCTGCCAAGAACCTATTGATCATAAGGATCACATATGGCTTTACAGTGTCCCAAAAGTGTTGGTAGAACAGCGCATTCATCCCATCCGGCACCAAAGCCTTTTCAGAGTGCATGGAAAACAGTGCTTTTCGTATCTCCTCTTCGGACGCTGGTCTTGTTAATTCCTCATTCATGGTTGTGGTGGTTTTTGTCGGGATAACCCCCAAAACATCATCAATAGCTAAGTCTCCAGAAGTTTGGAACAACTCGCGGAAATACCTTGTGGCGATGGCCACAAGTCCCTCCTCTTGTTCTACCACCACACCTTCCTCGTTCTTTAGATGGACAATCTTATTACGCGAACGGCGTTGCTTGGTGGCCGCATGGAAGAAACTCGTGTTTCGATCCCCTTCCCTTAGCCACAGATCCCGACTCTTTTGTTTCCAAAATATCTCTTCACTCCTAAGAGAATCATGAAGCTCTGTCGTGGCGGACGAAATCTCCTCAGGAGAAGAACCATCTGTCATATGGAGATTGTCAACCCGTTCTTTAAGCTCCTCCAATGAGTGCGTCGCTGCCAACCGATCATTTTTGCTCTAGGAAACAATGGTTTTCCTACAGGTACTAATCTTTGCCCGAATATCCAATCCCGGGGGCAACGCCGTCCACTCATTCTTGATTACCTCGTCAAACCCCTCCTTCTTAATTAACCGCTTATCAAATCGAAAAGCCTTCCTCAAAGGCAATGGTCTTGAGAGGATGTTGGCGAGCACTGGCCTATGATCAGACCCCCACATCCTAAGATATTGGGTAGTCGAATGCGTGAAAAGCTCCTGCCAATCCGCATTACCTAGAGCTCGGTCTAAGCGACATCGCACACGTGTACGATTATTCCCTCAATTTCCCACCCAGGACAATGGGTTCCCAGTGTAAGGAAATTCTTGCATCCCACAGTCATGTATCATCTGACGAAAAGGAAGAAAAGAAGATTCTGGGCGAACCCTTCCCCCTTGTTTTTCGTCATTACTAATAATCTCGTTAAAGTCATCAATCATGAACCATGGCCCATCACGTTCTAGGGATATATTACCCAGCTTATCCCAAACTAATTGACGACGATCCTGGACTGGGTCTCCGTAAACAAAAGTGATAAAAACTTTATTACCATCAAAAGTTGCTTGAACGTCCAACATACGGTTGTCCAAAAATAAAATAACAATATCAAAATCATCCATAAAAAACAAAGCTAAACCACCACTTGAGCCAATGGGCTCCACGGTCTCTAGACGGTCATACCCAAGCTTCCTCTGCTGATCAAGAAGCACTTCCCTTCGATTCTTCGTCTTCGATAGGAATAGTAAACCAGGACGATACTTTTTATGTATCTCCTCTAGGCGTCGAACTGTGAGGTCATTCCTAATTCCTCTATAGTTCCAACCCAGGATCCTCATTTATGGGTATTGGGTGGGTTCTGGGACCCCACCAGACCGTCTTTGTCAGATGATTTGTGTCACCTCTCAGATAATGATTTATTGCTCGAGGGAAACACACTATGAGAAATGTGTTCTGTCCTACTGGAACCAGCAATGGCATGGTCTCTTCACCGCGGGGATCCTCGACGGAGGATCTGTTCTTTCTTCCCGTGAATTGCTCGGAACGATTTTTTGTTATGAACCCTATCTGGCGAGTCATTTACCTTTTGCTTCTTCAAATCATTCCCCTCACTCCTCCTCCCCGCCTTACTGTTCCCAAAGACTTTCTCTGCACGCAAACCTACTTTCGACAATGAAGAAGGCATAACCGGACCTAACCCCAGAAGCTTCAGTTTATCCCGTTCCGCTTGCACCCAATCCTCACCCAGAAGATCATCATCCTCGTCCACAGCAACTGCTTTCGTCTCTTTATTCTTGCTCCTCCCACGATCAGAACTCAAACCAGGAGCCAAAGCTCCACCAAAGGAACTAGCCAGTTTATTTCTATCAGAAGTACGAGACGAGTCTCCCTCACGAGCAGCCTCACCACCAGTAGATTTCACACCGCGTGACTCCTCGTGATTACGTGAGGAAGAAGCAACGTAACGAGAGTCACGTGCCGATGACAAAACCATATCAGACTTATGATCTGACCTTTTCTCGTCATAAGGACGAGAGGAAGCCTCCTCATGACGTACCTCCTCTTTATCAGAAGTGTGACCCCGATCCTTGTTGCCCTCCGACTTACGAGAGGACTCTCTCGTGAGAGACACCTCTTGTGATACCAATCTGTCTGTTCGGACATATTCCCACCGATCTCCCGGCCGTCTTTTGACCTCACCATCTCTCTTGTACCAGCGCAACGAAGGTTAACGGCTTCGGTGATTAAACACAGGTGAACGCTCTCTCTTCCTTGATCACCAGCCTTGTTTCCTTGTGTCAGAAGAAACCCGTTCCAACCTATGATCAACCTTTCCAGAGCTTGCTCGAGACTGAGAACTGCTCCTAAACCCTCCGGAGCTCCGATCCAGGTTGTGGCTACTCCTACTTCCATGAACAGTTGCCACATCAATGTCTTGAAAGACACGTTTGTGTCCTCTGTTCTCAGCTTGCAAAGACAGCCCATCTTCACATATAGACGCTCTTTTCTGGTCAGCCATCAATGCACCTCCCACATGCCTCCACCCGGTCTCCATCCTTGGCTGGAGACGTGAGAAAACCCCAGGCTTCGAGGCTAGTTTGTCTCCCATAGCTGAAACTTTGATCATCTCTTTTGTGCTACATTGAGCCTTTTCATGTGACATAAGGCCACACGAGGAAAAATGTTTAAACAAGCGGTCGTATTGTATTTTAACCATCACAGTCTCCCCCTTCTCATCAATCAGCGTGCGAGAGAACTTCAGAGGTCTGCGACTATCAATGGTTACTCGCAACCGAGCATCAATTTCATTTACCTCATGAACATCACCAAGCTTAGTACCAACACTGGTCATGGTTTCTTTGGACCAAAACTGAATCGGAATCCCCGTTAACTCGATCCAGAAGGTCATATCCCAGGGGTACTCATCGTGAACAACCGGCTTCCACCTCTCAAGCGTGAACATCCAAAAGTTGTAATGAAAAGGACCACGGTCCAACACTGCTTTCAGATCATCCTCTGTATCAAAATTGAAAATAAAGCAATCATTACCGAGATTACTTGCCGTAATCTGTCCTTCTACCCCCATTGCTGCGGCATATAAGCCATCAGCTTATCAAAATCCTGCTTCTTCGGGTTGAGGACACGGCCAATAAGCGTTAGGCCATATTCCTGAACCAGTTTGGTAGTGTCTTGAGGCGGAATGAGAATCGGCTCATCATCATCATCAAAGATCATTGGTCGTTTGCCCATCCACTTCTCCATCGGATCACACAATCAGAGCACAAACAACACAACACCAAAACAGAGTAACCAAACCAGAGCACAATGGTGCTGAAGGTTCTCACCCGATCCAAATAATGATGATGACACAAAAACAACACCTATTCCTTCAAGTGAAGGATGAAACTGTGAGATCACAGCCCTATCTCTCACGTGAGAGTCTTCGAAATCCCCTCCTTGATCGCCTGAAACTTTGATGAAGAATCCTCCCTCAAAGCTGTGAATCTCCTATCGCCGCCGTCGCCATCAAAGGTATCTTTCCTTAAAGTTGGTATATTGTTTAATTTCGAGTAATATACCAATTAGAAGAGTAAAATTAGTTATTAATGAGTTATTCAGAGTTAACCTAGATAATTAACACTTTATTTTTTCTATTTTCATGTTTTTTCTAAAAAGATGTTATTGTAATTTATGCCTCATGCAATCATTTACATTGGATTTAATATCAATAAAATTTAGACGCTATAAAAGTAGAAAAGCGGTTAAAAAGCAAAGACAATTTAAAATTTTCCAAATTTCATATTGATTATGTGAAATAAAATAGAAAGCGACATGTTGTACCACAATCGTTGTTCGTTTGATTCTAAACCAGAATCAAACACATAGACTATCTGAGATAATCTCTCGCAAACTATATATAGTATGATTCTTTGTAGTATATAGACACAAAATTTGTAGGATCGGCATAAAGAAGAAGAATGCGTAAAATAAATAGTCACAAGAGATTGTTTATTAAGAGTTCACCTAGAATGACTATGTCCCTGAAGCATGGCAAGAGACCATTCACTATAACCTTAACCTTAGAACAAAGACTCTCTCTCTCTCTCTCTCTCTCTCTCTCTCTCTCTCTAGCCGCCGCCGCTCGTCGCCCGTGCCGTCTCGCCGTAGCCACCGTGAGTCGCGACCGAGTCTCATCCTCCGTGAAGCTTCTTCTTCTCGTTTTCTCTAGCTTTTCCCAAGGTAATCACCATGAACCTCTGATCTCCATCCCCTTCTTGTTGTCTTCTGTGAGAGGAAACCCTGACAAGGTTTCCCTTTGTTTGTTTGTGGAGTCATCTTTCTTTAGATCTCAGATCTGTGCCCCGGAGATCAGATCCATCCTTCTCTGAACTCAAAACTGTGATCTAGGGTAAGGAGCTGCCCACATGATCCCTGGTACACAATGGTTTGATGATCCGGCTACACTAGTATAGGGTTTCTCACGAATATTGAGTGAAAGTCCTGTTTGTGTTTCTAAGTGTCTTGTTGAATGATTATGATTGTATATTCGCGCTAGTTATCGGATATAGATTGATTAGGGGTTGGGTAGTGCACGAGTATATGAGTATGAGAATGAGTATGAGAATGAGCATGAGCATGAGAATGAGCATGGGAATGGGTATGGGTGAGAGGGTGAGAACGAGTACGAGAGGGGATAGAGGGAGGGATGATAGGAGACCCGGGGTTTAGTGTTAGGATGGGATGATTGCCATGATTGTGTGATTGGTTCTATGCTCTTGTAGTTCGCATAGTTTAACCGAGTATGTGGACTTGTGTGGACTAGCATTCCATTCCTTGCCGAGTGATTCTCCTATCACTCACTCCTTTCCTCTTTCCTCCTCCCCTTTTTCCTTTTCAGGTGAGCATGACGAATAGCTGGAGATGATGATTGGGTCTTGGTGTTCATTTTGGGAATCATCGCGTTTTTCTTATTTGGTTTTCTTTTGTTGAATTGATTTGTGTTGAACCGGTTTTTGTTTGGTTATGGATTTGTTTAAGATTGATGAATTGATGGATTAATAAAGTTGATGTTTTAGAGATAAGTTGTGGTTACATGAGAAATAAGTTAGTGACGTGACATGTCGTGCCTTAGGGGTAAGGGACGGGTATTACACAAAGTTTTTTAAATTTCACCATCAAACTAATAAACAACAAATAAATGATAGTTAATTAAACAAATAAGAAAAAAACAGTGATAGTTTCCATAATATTTTTCACTGTACATGAAACAACCCCATGAAACACCATATACTTTTATGATATATTTGTTGATATTAGCCACATGACATTATGAAAGTCAGGAAAATAATATTTTCACATATATTTTTTTATGAATACATTTAGAATGTACTTAGATAACATAATATAGTTGGTACAACCAAAAATAATTACTTTAGATTGTAGTAAAACCAATTAAACTGATAAAATGACGAAAGTGCAACTTGAGGATTTTAGCGAAACTTCAAACTTGGGTGCAACTTACTTGATTTTGGCGGCTGGCATGTGAAACACGTACAAAATGTGCTGAATTTTGTTATTTTATTAATTTTCGAAGAGAGTAAAACTTGAAACTTGTATAACTTTTACATTTGTTTTTTTCATTTATAAGTTCTTTGTTTATATGTCTTATATTCTCAAGTTGCACACGACAGTTTTCAATTTAGTGAAGAGATGTTTGTTTCTTTGGGCTTTAGTAGGCCCATGCGACGATTCATGTATAGTGTTAGTTTCTCTTTTTCAACGTCTAATCACACATTTTCATTATACATACAAGATCTTTTGCTTCTCTTCATCTTCCAACATTTGATTTCTTCTTTCTCCAAGAAAAAAAAGAAAAAAATTATCTTTCTTTTCAAGCTTTTGAAGATGTTGATCTCTGTTTTTTATGTGTTAATCCTCTCTGGTATGTTTCTCGTCCTCTTATCTGCGTAAGGAGTTTTGCTTGCTATAACCACAGATTGTCCTTTTCTTTTCTGGTAGAAATTTTGCTCTCGGCAACCATCGGTCAGTTTATCTCCCCACATTCGAGGGAAGGACACTCTGCATCAGGTTGGTTTTTTCTTATGCATGTGGAATTAGGAAATTAGTTACGTTGGAATTGTTTATTAGTGTTTGGTCGGTTAGGGTTTGGTTTGTTTCGAGCTGTGGGTTGATTAGTGTTTCAATTTGTGTTTTCGTAGGGGGTAGCAGTGGTGGTGGTGGCGGCGGTAACGGTGGTAGTGATTGTGGTGGTGGCGGCGGTAGTGGCAATGTTGACGGCGACTGCGATGCTGGTGGTAGTGGCGGTAATGGTGGTGGTGGTAACCCTAATGATGATCTAGACAATGATTCGGATGATGATGATGAAGAAGAAGATTATGACAAATATGATGATGTGGATGACAAAATTGGTACATGGGACATGTACGGCAAAGGATCCGGAAGCGAAATCACAATACACTTCGGCGCCTCCGACAAATGTGAAGAAGTAGAGAGCTTTCCTAGGTCCCAGAAAAGGCGTCATCTTCGGGCTCTCACTTCTCCTCCTTCCGATTACTACTTTCTAGTGGACAGATGGGGAAACGACATTAGCGCCCTCGGAGACCCCGACAACGATAATGAAGATGGTGGTGGTGATACGGATGGTGGTGATGCGGATAGATCCTCAAGTAATGATGAACCCTAACAATGAACTCTGATCCTTGATATTGAATGTTAACGTTAACTCTTTCGTTTTTTATTGATTTTTGAACTAAACCAAACTCTGTTTTAGTTATGTTAATTAATCGGTTTATTATGTTAGTTTCTTAATCTTTTTTTATGCGCTTAAATTAGTCAATGCGTTTAGACGTGCTTAATCACATAAATTAAACAATGGAAAACTCAAAATTGAGATTAACAAACCCGAAACTATTATATTCACACCAAGTTTCACTTCTCTTAGTGAGTAACTTAACCGAAACTATGGTATTCACACAAAGTTTCATTTCTCTTATTGACAAACTAATGATATTCACACCAAGTTTTACTTCTTTTCTTGCGATTTCGAAAGAAAGATCACGAAGGAGAGTTTGTCGATTTTGATTTTTAAGCAGATAATTATTTTAAAAACGAGCCGATTGGATATGGGTTGGATTCGGACTATCCAACTTATGTGTAGTTGAGTTGATAATTACTTAAAAATTCTCATTATTACGAATTTTTAAAATAAAGAAAAAATTTATCTTTAATAAAGAGTACATTGAATCACTTTTTTCAAAAAGGTATTTTAGCATTTGATTCAGAAACGATTTTCTAGTTTAGTAAGATAATTTTACTTTTTTAAACTACTACTTAATTAACCATCAACGTCCATGCACCTACAGGGTTAAAAAAAAACGAATCAAGAGATTCTCGATAGCGTCATGACTATGTAATCACTCGGTCAGGGAAAAGAAATGTGAAAGAGTCTAGAAGTTCTGTTTCCTTTAAATTATCGTTGTCGTGTTTTTTTTTTGGGGAGGGTTAGTTTACGTATGAATAACTTTTCAAAGATTTGGGTTTGCATCTTTGACTTTGACCCTTTCAAAGAATGATAAATGGTCTAACCATCATCCTTACGTCATGCCGTCGGAAGTCATTTTGTCACGTGATCAGTTGATAAACATCTTCCTTTATATATTTTTCGGATAACTTTTTGTGGTTTTTTTTTTTGTTTTTTTGATAAAGAACTTTTTGTGGTTCAACCGTAAAATTGTTGAAGTTTTGGCTAAACCTAAATTATCTTTCATTTTTGAAGAAACAAAACAAATATTTGACGGTAAAGAAAGTACTTTTCCCTTTTGTAAGAGAAATTTGGTGAGGTAGCCAAGAAAAAATTATTTGAAGAAATAGCTATCACCAAAAAAAATTTTATTTATTTTTTTGTATTTATGGCGTTTTTATCCTTATAGTTTACATAGTTCGTTTGCAACAAACAGATGAACTATTTATTGCATAACATAGTTCTTTTTCAATTTTTTTAAATACTCCTCCTTAAAATTTTGTTTTGTGATATTTTAAACATTACCAAATAAAGTTGTGGATCCCAATTACTTAATTCGCAATTCTATAATTTATTTCCATAATATAATCATTTTCTCATATTATAATTAAATCACTCCATTATAAACCGAATATTCACATTCACGTTCATGTTCTAAGTTCATTTACCAGTAATATTAGGTAATTTTATTTTTTTCTTTTCTTAATGTTTGGTTATTTACCAGTAATATATGAATAAATTACGTTTTTTCTTTTATGTTTGGTTATTTTTGTAATTCATAGACACGCAAAAATAGATAGACTATTTATTGTTTATTCTATCTTAAATAGTAATTCTACTTATTATTTTAGGTGAAACAATTTTTGACCTTTTTATTTGATTATATGATTTAGAAATTGTGGGGTTAATTTAAACTTTACATTCATTTACTTATATAGTAACCACTTTCAATTTTTAATTTATTCGTGTTCGCTTATATGAAAGTTAATTATTTTGAATAAATAGACGTACTATATTAAATTGTATTCCGTACTACATAAAAATAGATTTACTACTTAGAAAGTATATAATTCCTTATATGTAATAATAATTTCTGACTATTTGTAAAATATAGATTTGTTTCAAAAAATTCAAAATATGTTTGATGGAAAAAAATTTTATTTTTGGTTATATATATATATATATATATATAAATCTATAAAGCCATTTGAAGTTTGGAGGGGTAAAAAGGCAAAATAGACAAATTACATTTGAAATTAGTTTAATTTTTTAATGAAAAATGTAGATGATTATATCCTTCATTAATCACTCTCCAGCTATTATTCTACAAATTTATCCTTTTGTAATAGAAAAACTAATACTTTTGTTATCCATTATGATTTTTCTATTATTTTCAATATTCAAAGTTAAATGTTAAATATTTCGACTTAAAAAGATGATCATTCTTTCCGAAAAGAGATTAAATTCATGGCATAGAAATATCAATCACTTTTCTGACCAAAAAAATTACCAATCACTTATATTTTCACTAAATAACGTGATATTACAACTAATTACTAGAATATTTTATCATTATTATATCAATATATATGGCTAGATTTGATTAAAAAAATATGGTATTTAATTAAAAACGAAATTATAATTCTTAAAAAATTTAAAATATATTTTATCTTAATATTTAAAATAAAAGTATAACTTTTAAAAAATAATTATATTACAAAAATTAATATTTTCAAAATAAGATTTGTTACAAAAATACCAAAAACAAATCATAAAGTAATAAAATTTAAACAATCTATAAAATTTATAAAAAAATTATATAAACTTTTAAAATATTAAATTTACTCATATGATGTTTTCTTAAAAATGTATTCCAACAGGTTTTGTTTTTCGAATATTAGGTATTATCCTAACTAGATCCATACCCGAACTCGTGCGAATATCCAAAAAACCGAAAAATCAAAAAATCTCAAACCTAAACCTAACCTGAAAATCGAAATAACTGAAAAATCTAAAAATTATGAACATCAACGCGAATCTGATAGTCAAAAATTTATATTAAAATTTATCAGAAATCAAATTCGTCTCTTTAAGTTGTTATCAATTTATTAACAAAATAAAAGTCATTGTAGATTTAAAGCACTTAAATACGTTATTATTGTTGGTTTTGCTCCTAGTGGAAAACCATGGATTTAGATAAAAATAATCGAGTTTGGGTCATTATAACAATCTATGAGTTTATTACTTTTTTAGAGTTAAATGGTGACATTTATATAAATTAGGGAAATTATAATGGATTTTTTTTGTCATCCTAGAAATTATAATGGATAATCCGAGCCAAACCATTATTTAAATTTTTCCCTCTTAATAAAAATAAAATTTTCTCTCTCCTATGAGAAAGACAATTAGGTTCCTATCTTTTCACTCTCTCTTATAGACTATGTACAATGATTTGTAAATTCAACACCCTCTTTTTCTCTTTTTAACATTTCACATCTTCTTTTCTATTCCACCTTATTATTTAACATTTATTTTATTTTTAACTTCTAATAATAGTGAAAACTGACAGTTTTTTCTGAATCCAAATTTAATAAAATTAGTCTCTATTTATAAATCTTAAAAAATTACGAACTTTTATTTAAATTTTATTTTATTTAAAACATTTTAGTACAAAATAATTGATCTTCAATAATATGAAGAGTTAAAAAATCTCAAAAACTCATTGGCTCACCACCTAAGATTATTTATTTTTCTTTTACTTTTTTCCTCACTCTTCATCGAGGTCCTCCATTTTACTCTATTTTTTCTAAGGTTTTTTCTTTTTTCTTTTACCATTTTTTTCTCTCTTTTCATTTTAAGACCCCCATCTTTTTTTTTAATTTTCTTTTGTTTAGAATTTTTTTTTTGATATGTTGATTACACAAAAGTTACTGATTTTTTCCATGTATATGATAAATTGGAATTTTAAAATTAGATACTTATTTATCTAAGAAAGTGAAAATTACTTTATTATTTAGTTTAGTGAAGAATAGTTATTCCATTTTTATAGTAATATTATATAAACATATGTCATCAATTTTTAACTATACCCTAAAACACACAAAACCAAATTTTTAAAATTTTTACATCTGATTATATATATACTACAAGTATATATAATAGCTATGTATATTAAATTTTAATTTTCTATTTATTTATTATTTGATATTGGTTGTTGTCTATACTCGTTTAAATAGTACTATTTAATTAGAACTCCTATTTTGTCATTTTATGTTGTGAGAATAATACTATTTAACGATTATATATCCATTTCAAAAAATTCAAATTATGTTTGACGCGAAAGAATCTAATTTTTTGTGTACATAAATTTTAATTATGCATCGAAATTTAAACTATCACTTATATTAAGCAAAAAAATCTTTTGAAATGTCTTTTTAAAGTTTAAACTATCACTTTTATCAAAGATGAAAAAAATGTAACTATCATTTATATCAACACGAAGGATGAAAAAAAAGAATTTTTAACTACTCCATCACTTATATTAAGCCGAAAAAATCTTTTGAAACTTCACCCTAAAGTGAAACCAAATGATAGATACTTACGAGTGGGAGCTTTAAATAATGACTTTGATCAAGGAGACTCAAAACTTTCCGTTCTTTCTTCTATTTGTTTTGTATTTTCAAGAAAGGAAAAAGAAAAGCTGTGGATGCACAAAAAGACATTTCAGCTTGCAATAATTGGGATATGTCCACAGGGTCCATTAACGAATCAATGTGTGATTTTTACACTTTTGTCTTCGTGATAACATTTTGAAACGAAACATATTTATTGCAAGTTATTATAGTGGTAGAAGATGATGAAATGATGACGTCACACAAACCATTTGTATTTGAATCTAAACCTTTTCCCCAAAATTGTTTTACCTTTGCTAACTTGTCAATGCATGGAACTGGAGAACAGATAATATTCTTTAAAAAAAATATAAATTATGTTTTAATTTGTTAAAAAATATAAATCATGTTTTAATACTTTTTAGAACATTGACTTATAAATCATCTTCTTATTGTTGACAAAAAAAAATCATCTTCTTAATTTGGCCAACTGTCAATACAACAACTCTTTCCTTACTATAAATACAACTTAATCAGAGAATTGAACAAGTATGCGTATGCTTCTTCACTAACTCTCCCAGAGATTAAAGATGCCAACCTTAGAAAAATCTTCTTCTAATAACAATAAGAGGTTAGTTGTTAAGAAGCTTTTTGCCAGACAGCAACATGAAGGTTTTGGTGCTGTTGTAAGAAGAAGCATAGGAGGGTAAGAGAAACTGCAAACTAACAAATATAAAGAAACGTCTCATTAACTTCAAATGTAGTAATGATAAAAAAAAGTTTAAAAATCTATTAAATTTTGCAGGTTTGAGTTAAGATACTTCGACCCATTTCTTATCTTGGATGAATTCTCAGGTTCTTTTTTTTAACTTTTGCTCCTCTGTTTTGCTCTCTTCTTTTGAATGCATCTTGTCAAAGAGAGAAATCATCCAAAAGTCTTAAAATATTTGCAGTTACGTCTCCTGCAGGATTCCCAGATCATCCACATAGAGGTTGGTTTCATTATTCATTACTTTTAACTTAATATTGCAAGTTTAAGTTTGTGTTTACATGAGGTAAATTTTAAATTTTCGTTAACAGTTTTATTCTATGTATTTTTTATTTTCATATTTTGTAATACCTTTTATTTGCGTTTGACGTTTAAGTTTATAGCTTTGTCATAATTTTGCTTAAAATACTTACAACTTGTGAGTTTTAAAGCATACATAAGCTTTAATGAACAATTGATACTAATCTTCACCTTGTGATCAAAACAGAGTTTGCACACTAACACCAACCTATCATGACTTTAGATCTTTACGTTTACTAATATTTTTGTTGTCCGGAAACAGGATTTGAGACAGTAACCTACATGTTAGAGGTATTGATTGATTTCTTATTTTCCTCTTCAAATTGATTTTACAAGAATAGCAAATTAGGCATAAGTCTTGTTCTTGATGTATTTGTATAGGGAGAAATTTTGCATGAAGATTGTGAAGGACACAAAGGAGTAATTAGAGAAGGAGGATTACAATGGATGACTGCAGGAAAAGGCATTGTTCACTCCGAAATGCCTTCTTCTAATTCCAATGGCATTACTCACAACAATGGCTTGCAACTTTGGATCAATCTCTCCTCAAAACACAAACTGTAAGCTCATGAAATCTTAAAATGTTCCTATGTTGACAATGGGTGGAGTGATCCATGTTCTTTAATGTACTAGATTAGGTTTACTTTCTTACTTCAATTTCCGTTAATTGGCAGACTCGAGCCGAGTTATCAAGAGATAGAGAGTAAAGATATCGCGGAAACAGAGAAAGACGGTGTGAGAGTTAGAATCTTAGCAGGAGAATGGAATGGAGTTAAGTCAAAGATCTGCACAAGAACACCAACAATATATTTAGACTTCACTCTTTCGCCGGGTTCTGGAATCTCTTATCCCATTCCACTTAGTTGGAACGCGTTTGTATATGTTCTTCAAGGCCATGGCCATTTCGGGGATGTCAGGTCACAACATTCAACTGCAACATTGCATCACTTGTTGATTCTAGGCCTAGGTGGTGACGGGCTAGAGGCTTGGAATAGTTCTGATTCCGGTTTGCCACTTCGGTTTATCCTTGTAGGTGGTGAACCAATAGGTGAACCAATGGTTCAGTTTGGTCCTTTCGTTATGAACACACAACAAGAAATTGATCAGACAATTGATGATTTCGAAAACTTTACAAATGGATTTGAGAAAGCTAGACATTGGAAGTCTCAAGCTGCATCTTCCTTGGGATTGCTCTAAATCCGATTGGTATCTTGTAATTGTTTTTTCCCCTCCTTTCATATCCAATATTATTTAATTAATTGTATTTTCTTCCTTCAATATTTAAAAATGGAGTGTGATTATTATTATTTTTTTCAACTGAAAGAAATTTATTAATTTTGTGAAACAATTACAAATTCTTTCTAGCTACAGACCAAAAGATGTACCCAGAAAGAATAAACAGAAAAAACGTCCAGGTCTATGAAACAGAGGCAGAGACTATCTCAAAGGCAAAATGACCATTGAGCCAAGATGGTGATCCCGTTGCTATGTAAGAAGAAATTTGAGTTCATGTTACTACACTTTGCGCTATGAGATGAGCCCCTATGTTTCTATACCTTGCTTCATATATCAATTTCCAATCTTGAAAACCTCTTAGAACTTCAAAAATCAAAGAAACTTAATGAGTGAAGGAGGGCCAAGCTCGCTGTCTACCCAATGCGTTTATTATGTCCCCGTTTTCAAAGACAAAAATAATTTGCCGCACTTTGTGAAATATCATGTTTTCCACGGACCAAAGAAGATCTATAAATTGGGTGTCTTGTAAGGATGATGTATAAATAAAAGCTCTTCTACTGTGTAACATAATTGTTCCTTCATGATTCCTTAGAACCCATGAAGCACCTCCCAATCGTTTTTGCTTATTCATGAAGCTTCCATGTTGCATTTTAACCAAGGAGGTTTAGGTGGGATCCAACCTTTTTTTTCCCTTGTACTTTGAGATTGAATGTTCCTCTCTACTTTTTCAGAGACTTCCTTTGATTGAAACCAAAGATTTGTTTCTTCTATAGCTTTGAGAACCGACTCTTGTGTGTTAAACTTTTTTCCTTCAATAGAGAAAGAGTTGTGATTTTTCCATAATCTCCAAAGTATCCAGGGGTAATTTCTTTTTTGTCTCATGAGGGATCTCTTTGTTTCCTTCTAGTTGTAAAATGTATGCCATGTTTGATAAGATTGAGTCATTATCGAAACCGTAGGGAGGCATAAGGATCTCTGAAAGTGCCCAAACTTGCCTTGCTATCGAGCATGTAAAAAGGACGTGGTTGATTGTTTCTCCTTTATTCACAACAATATTGACATCGTAGATCAACTCTAATTCCTCTGGTCGTTAACCTTTCAGCTACATGCAATGCTCCATTAAGAATCTTCCATAGGAAGTTTTTTAATTTTAGGAACAGTTTCCACTTTCCAGACTTTTGTAACCAAGTCATTTATAGATGGTTTTTCTCTTGCTTGCTGGATTAGAATGCCATTCTTCATTTGATTAGCTTGTGTGTACCTTGTTTTTACAGAGTATTCATCCGATTTTGTGAAAGGCCAAATCCAATAGTCTTGAATATGAGGCAGGGGCTTCATGGCTTGAATCAGCTCTATGTCACGTGGGAAGAAGAGATCATTGTGCATGTTTACCTTCCATGTTCTTGATAAAGGATTTATTAGTGCAAATACCTTCATGTCTCTATCGATGATCAAGTTTTTTTATCCATGAGATCCTCCATTCTCTATCCTTCAACCAGTGATCCTTCCATATTTTAATGGATTTTCCATCTCCCAATCTCTTATGGAGGCCTGATGTGAGTAGTTCTCTTCCATGGCATAAACTTTTCCATCCAAAGGATGGTCTTCTTGCTATGCTGGCGTTTAGAAATTCAAGTTTATCATAGTATCTGCTTTTCAAAAACATAACGCATAGGCTGGTTGGATTATGGATAAGTCTCCATGTTTGTTTTGCAAGAAGGGCTTGGTTGAAGCTTTGGATATCTCTAAAGCCAAGGTCTTCATCTTCTTTTGATAGGCATAGTTTACTCCATGCTACCCAATGAATCTTCATGTTGTGAGACTCTGCGTTCCACGAGAATTAAGCCATTGCTGATGATAGGGAAGCACAAGTGCTCTTTGGAAGCTGAAAACAGCTCATCGCATATATCGGCATGGCTAAAGCAACAACTTTTAATAGAACCTCCTTGTCTTCCTGAGAAAGCTTTTTTTCAAACCAACCAGAAAATTTGTCTTTTAGCTTAAAGTGAATGTATGATAGTCTTTTAGCTTAAAGTGAATGTATGATAGCATATCTACCTTTGACCCGCTAAAACACTCGGGGGGTCCAAGATAAGTATTTGCTTCACCTTCGTTGTATATGTTGAGGAGCTGCTTGATCTTCACTTTAATCTCCTCTTTGATCTTGGTACCAAAAGTGATGGATTGTTCGGTTAGGTTGATTTGTTGTCCGGTTTCTTTACCGTAAATGTTAAGGATACTCTAAAGCTTAACAAATTGAAGTTCTTCAGTCTTACAAACAAAGAGGGTATCATTCGCGAACAAAAGATGATGAATAGAGGGACTCGCTGAACTGAATTTCATTCCATGGAGGGAGGTTTCTCGTTCAACCATGTTTAAAAGATGTGATAAACCCTCTGTGCATAACACGAAAAGAAATGGTGATAGTGGGTCACCTTGACCCAAATCCCTCTTTGGATTGATTAAGCCGTAGGGTTGGTTATTAAGCAATACAGAGTAGGTGATCGTGGTAATGCAGAACAATCAAGTGTATCCATCTAAGATGAAATCCTAAAGCTGAGAGTAAGGCCTTCATGTAATTCCATTCCACTCGGTCAAAAGCCTTTAACATGTCGGATTTTACCGTAATGAATTCTCCAAGAGATCTTGGGGTGAGAGTTTTGAGATTGTGAAGAACTTCATGTGCGATAAGAATTTTTTCGAATATGAGCCTTTCGAAAACAAAATGCGGACTGTGTTGGACTAACCAAATATTTGAGAAAAGTTCTAAGTCTCTGGACTAGGATCTTTGATATCACTTTGTAGAGCACTAAGAAAAGACTTATGGGCCTTAGATCCTTCATTTGTTGGGGATTAGTCACTTTGGGAAGTAAGAACAAATGAGTATAATTCCATTCAGATGGAAAGTAACCATCTAAAAAAAGAGTTTAACCTCCTTATTGATCAGCTCGCCAACTGTCTCCCAATAGTGTTGGTAGAAGAGTCATGTCATGCCATCTGGTCCGGGCGCGCTTGATCGGCTTTAACTACAAAGACAACTTCCTTTATTTCCTCATTAGTGACTTCTCTGATCAGTTATGCATTCATGTATTCTGAAACGTTTGGCCTGAAGTGAACAAAGAACTGTTCATAACTCTCAGGTTGCGTAGATGTGAACAGGTTTTGAAAGTATTTTGTGGCTATGTATCCTTTCGCAGCTTCAGACTTAGCTATAGTTACTTGTTCATCTTTCAATTGTCCGATCCAGTTTTTGTTTCTTGATGCTTTAACCGATGAGTGGAAGAACTTTGTATTTGAATCCCCTTCTTTTAGCCATTTATCTCTACTTTTCTGCTGCCAATATATTTCTTCTTCTTTGTACGCGAGGCATAGCTATTTGTTTAGATTTTTAACCCTGTGACCATCTGGTAAGGAGCTAGACTTCTCTCTTCCAAACTCCACTTTTATGTGCTCGATCTTGTCACGAGAATTGTTCGTGTTTCTTTTTTTCCATGAGCTCAAAACCTTTCTGCATTGCCTGATTCTGTCTGCTGCGGTTGCGGCGTTTACTTCAGGTTTAGACCAAGCCTTTTGAATAACTTGTTTGATCTCTGGTCTGAAAAGGAACCTTCTATCAAAGCAAAATTGTCTTTTGTAAGAATCTTGAGATGTTACCAGCTTAAGAAGCACATGCCTATGATCGAATCCCCTCTTCTCTATGACTATGAATGCTTGATTTGACATGGGGAACATAGAGAACCAAGCTTTGTTTCCGAAAACTCTATCTAATTTGCGTTGTATCCATTTGCTATGTCTCATCCCTCCCCAAGTGTAACTGTTACCTGTACTTTGAAGTTCTAACATGTCACAAGCTGATAACATACTAACAAAAGGTTGGAAATTCGATGAGCTCCTTCGAGGACCTCCAATCTTTTCTTCAATGTGTGTTAAATCGTTAAAGTCACCTAACATGCACCAACTTTGTTTTCTTGAAATGTCGAGCCAAGTGATTCTTTCCCACAATAATGATCTTGTTTTCATTACCGGGTCACCATAGATACAAGATAAGAAAAAAAATATGGTCACCAAATTGGACAAAAGCATCAATTAATTTTTTTTCCGCAAACTGAACATCTATATGGACACTATTTTTTCGAAAAAGAGCAAGTCCTCCGATTCTACCTTCTGGCTCCACTACTAAAAACTTGTCATAACCTAGCTAGGTATGGATATCCGCCAAAAAATCTCTTTTGTTCTTCGTCTCTATCAGAAAAAGAATTTCAGGAAAATACCGACTACGTATCTCACTGAGTCTAGGAATTGTCAAGTCTTGATAAGAGCTCAATCCTTGACAATTCCAAGAAATGATACTCATTTCTGGCTTGGCGGTCACCCTTTTGGGACCACCCTTTCCATTTTAAGCTTGGCAACTTTCCCTCAACCCTTTGGTGTTTCCTCTACCTTCCTTTTGTTGTATGTATCTTTCTGCAGATCTTTCTTGTTGAATTCATTGCTTTGTGACATTTTTTGATCTGATAGTTGTTGGATTCAAAGGATTTTTGGAGGCCTCTTCCTTGAGTATCTTTTTACTCATTTTACCCCGGAGGTGCTTGTATCTAAGGATGCAACCCTATTAACCGTAGAGAAAAAGTGGTAGACTGATTCACCAGTGTGGTAATTTGCTTATATTCTTTCAGAATGTGTTGACCACCTTGGTTGCTTTTATGTCGTTCCAACCTCTGCTCTTATTGTAGCAGACATTAGTTTATGATCATTTGTTGGTGTTGATTTCTGCTTGACTAATTTGTCGTGTTCAGAGAAATCATAGACCAATCCTTTGCCCTTGTCAATGTCCATTGAAAAGATGGGAGCCGGTTCCAACCGTAGCATAGTTTTTTTAACTCAAAGGATCATTTTCCAGACTTTGGAGAGAGGCCTTTAAGTGTTCTTCTCTTATCATTCTTTCAGAATCAAGAGAAACCGATAGATTCCAAACGAGGTCTTCCAGTGTTTGGGTTAATTCCGATCTGATTCTCCTTTAAGACTCCAAACAGGGGATCTGAAGGTTGAAGAATGAGACTGAGAACAGAGGTCGATCTGTTTTGCTAAGGCGAAAATTCAGCTGATTCTTATGAATTATGTTGAAGAAGGAAGGGACATCTTTCTCTATTGTGGGTAAGTCGTTGGCAATTGTAGCAGTATTTTTGAATCCTTTCGAAGTCGTACAGGATTTTAATGATTTCACCCGATTTCAGTTTAATAGTTCGGTAGCGACGAAGAGGCTTTGAAACATCCACCCTAACCTTTACTTTGACATAGTCTTTACTTTGTGCTTTATCTGGGTCGAAAGCCACCTCGATTACTTGCCCTGCGAATTCACCCAAATCTGAAATGGAAGCTCTAGTGTAATTATTGACTGATAAGTTGCTCACCCAAATTCGGATCGCTTATATGATGTATTGGACTTTGTTCTCACAAATTAGGCTTTTCTTAATTCTCTATTTTCTACGGTCTATTTTCATTGTTATATAAAATTTATTCAGAAAATAAACTTTTCGACTAAAAAGCTCTAGATATCAATAATCTTTCCCTAACAAGAAGATAACATGTTTTTTGTTTGTAAATCGAATAAATATTTTTCACTAAAGATAAGTAAAAATTTAAAAATTTATTTAAAAGTTTAAGTTTACATCTCTATAATATTATTTGGGAAGTACATTTAGGAAAATAACCTTAAATTTGTAAAAAAAACTACATCAAAATGCCATTAAGAAAAAAATATAAAAATTCATAAAGGATATCCTAGGTTTTTAAGAGATATTAATAAATCTATAATTAAACAAAATAATAAATTATGAAACCAATATCTTATCAATATTCTCTTAACATCTTCTCTTTTTAAATCCATCAAATAAATATTATTTTTTAAATAAGTAAATGAATCTTAGAAATTGACGAAAAAAGTAAATGAATCATAAAAATTATTTAATCTCTTAGAATTACTATTTTTAAAATAATATAAAATAAAATATATTTCAACTAAAAAATATACTTTAGTTATATAATATTAATATATAATTAATTATTTAAAAATTAATTAGAACTCTAATAGTTTATATTTTTGTAATATATAAAAAGTAAAAGATATTATATTAATACGAACACAAAATATAATTTCTCTAAGACCATATTAAACGTAATTTTTTCTAAAAAATATTTTTTTTTATTAAATATTGTAGTTTTCTTCACTGTATTGTTATAATTGAAATTTTTTAAAAAGATTAATATGATTCTGCCTATAACGGATTAACTGAGAGTAATTTCATGTAAAAATAAGATATTATTTAATTCACCCCAGATTAAATACTTTAACCAATACCGACCAATATTTAATCTAATTAAAAATGTACTACGAATTTAAAATTTTATTTAAATTTATCATAAAATATTAATAAAAAATGATCCACATATAACGTGGATTAAATCCTAGTTAAGAAGGTAAAATGAAAAACTAACTTAAACATAAAAATGTGTAAAAGCACTTGTATTTGATTTCGTTTGAAATATTTACTAATATTTTATCCGCGCGAGACTATGATTTGTTAATAAAGTTATGTGATAGCCGAGTTTCTTAAAAATATTTTGAAATNTTAAATATAAATATATATATATATATATATATATATACATATACATACACACACACATAAATATAATATTAAATTGTGTGACCCTAATCACTAAATGAAACATGAAGTTGATAATTAAATATCATTGTTTATCTTATTTTTTTTCTCGCTTAATTTATTCATAATTTTTTTTTGAAAGTAAAAGATAAAATTAATTATTTTCAAATTTTTTCATGTAACTAAACCGTGAACTAAATCATTCTTTCTTTTTCTTCGCAAAATTTTAGCTAGATTAAATATTAAGCATTAAAAGTTTTGGATTTTGGACGACGCTCATCTATATATTATGTATATGAGAAATAATTTGCTTGGGTGACGAGCTCACAAAATTTGTTGGTAAGGTGGCGCAATTCTGGAGTTCGCCACTTTTTGAATTAAAAAATGTTTAATGCGTTTTTGCTTGTGTGTTATTCTCTTATTCGCTCTCGCCTGTTTGCTAGTCTAAAAAATATTCACTCCCACGTTTTCGACCGAATTACCCCTACGTGAAATTCATGACTTTTTAGGAAAAAAAAAGTTGTGTATCTTTTTGTTACTTATTATCTTTGATCGATGTATATTAAAAAAAATAAAAAAGTGTATACATCTCTAATTGAGTTGTTAACTAATCGATATATAATTGATTGAGTTCTTATCAAAATAAATTATAACAATCTTTAGAAAATATGTTTGTTACTTATTGTACATATCTTATCAACCCTAATTCTATTTAAAGTAATCTTTCCTTAGTTTGTTAGACGTTTCAATACTTATCAAGGTTTCTACCAAGCATATTGCAATTCAACATGATATCGCTAATAACCTCTCAAGGTAATCAATATTTCCAAGCTCTGTCTCTCTTCTCTCCTCTCTTTCACCAAGCTTTGTTTTCTGTTGTAGGATGTCTTTGGGTCGTGCTTCTTTCTCGTGTCTGGGTATATCGTCTCTTGTCTTTTTTTTTTTCAAATTTGACTCGCTGATTAGATTTCTTGAGGGTTGTGCTTTGTTGTTAACCATTTTGTTACTTTCCATAGGGTTGTCTCCTCTTGACTATGAGTATTGCTTGGCTTTTCTAGAGGCTAAAGGTTGGGTATCGTCAGAAAAGCAGCTGTTGGATCTCTTCGTCTTATTTTTTGACTATACCACCAATCATAAGAAGTTGAAAGTTGTTTGTGTTCTGCGTATGGTTGTATACAAGGAATATAAAAGAGTGTTAGAAATACATGCATTGTTTATCTCGCCGTAGATCTCTATACTTGTTTCTCACTCACTTTTTTTAGGTACTATCAGTGTCTCAAATGCATTCAATTGCTCCCAACTTTTGTTTGATCCCGACTTGCCTGAAGTGGAAAATTTTAGGGCCATGTATTCCTTTTTACGTTATTTTGTTGGTTTTCCCGTGTTTTTCTTTGCCGCTTAACACCTTAATCACTCTTTAAATTCGCAGGTTACCTAGCGGTGATGTGGTTTTTATGAAAGATATTTCTCTGTTTACCGGTGGTTCACAGGTTGATTATCGTAATGAGTTCCTTATCGGGAATGTGAAAAGAGAAGTTTGGGAAGTTCTCACTTCTGTGAAGGTTTTGATCGTTTGACACTAAAAACTCTTTTGGATCAGATTTTTTTTAAAAAGGTGTGGTTCTAGAAAGATATTATCTGCATAATGAACATTGTGTTTTCCTTGGTACTATAGACCATGTGTCCAAGGAAACGAACTGGTTTTATATAGTCTGCAAGGGTTGTGATGCTACTGTTTAGTCGTATGCCGATGCTACTAAAGATGCAGGTGAACCACTTTTTGATTGTCCGAAGTGCGGAGATGTTTCTGGTGTTTCTGCAAGGTATATGGTTCGCCGTGTTTGGTCATGTATGAACTAAGCAATTTTATCCTTCCCCTTTTTATCTCATCGTTGAACTGTGTCGTCTTCTTGATTTTGTAAAAGGTACAAATTGGTGTTCGATGTTTCGGATGGGGGTAAAGAGCAGGTAAAATTGCTTTTTTTGGTGGCATCGCGCAAAAGCTCTTAGGTGGTCATACAACTGATGAGTTAGCAGAGGAATTTTCTGAAAGTGAACCGCATGTGCTTCCTGAAGCACTCAAGGGTTTGGTTTCGAGAAGAATGCTTTTTAAGGTTTATGTTAAATATGAGAGTTTCAAGAGGAAGGAACCGACAGACAAAGTGGATTTGTTTTCAAATATGGAGGATTTGATTTCTGAGTTTGAGAAGAGATCGTTGGTATGATTATCTTATCTATGATCCGGTTAACGCGTCTGTTTATTGTATATAAGTTGTGATACAAGTGATTTTCTTTGCAGAACTTTGTCGCCTTAGGTGATGATTCGACTCCGCTGAAGAAACGGATAAAGGTTGAAGACCCTTCTGTTGGGTAGTTTGGCACATGATTATTTGTACGGGAAGAAACACAAAATTAAAGCTTCTTCTCTTCTACACCGAAGAGGCCAAATGTCTTCTTTTTTCAAAACAGTTATGTAGCTCTGTTTTTAGATAGAGGTTTCTGTCCTAACATCTTCTACAAGTGTGTACTCTGTTCCAATATGTAATATTCATTCTTTAAATAACTTCTATTCAAGAATACCAAGTTTTTAAAATTGTATTGTGACAAGGATATACAATTTTTCTTGATCACTTGTCTAGAAAAAGTAAGGGCCAGAGAGAATTGAAATTCTTAGCGTCTCCACAGAGGCCATGATCAGAGTTGTGGAAAGGTAACTCGATTAAAGTTATGGATAATTAAGGTGGGAGCTTGGATCATAGTTTTGGGATGTTTAAAGGAGCTTTCACCATAGATGATGATGATTGTTGACTATGTTCTTCATCATCGTAATCATCTTTTTATGTAAACGAAGAGCTAAAGCTACAAAAGGGGTGAGATGGCATTGTACCTTTAAATTTTCCCTATTTTCAAATTTTTGGTGGGTTTAGCATCAGCCATTGCTCAGAAAAAGTTTGAGATATGAGGTTGAAGTAGTCTTTGCCATATTGTCAACGTTTCAGATTTTCACCAAAGCATGTGTGTGTTGTGTTTGGTCTTCTGTGAGAAGAGATGAATAAATTTTTAAAAAGATTATTTATTTGAGAAAAAGTGTTTGGTCAAATTAATTTACGATATTTCTTTTATTTTTCTCTTTTATTTTTTTTTTTTTGTCTTTTTCACGAGTTACTGCATATTAGATATTTTTTATAGTGAATATTGGTAGTTTTGGATTTTAAAAATCGTTAGTTTTACCGATAAACACAACTTGATATGAATTTACATTTTTTTTATAAGTCCCACGGAAAATATACTTCATCCATCTTAAATCTTTGTGTTATTTAGCATTCATCCATCTTTATCTACTCGGTTGAGGCAACAGACTATAAATATTGCCTTTCGCTTCTTCTTTGTTCCATCTTTAAACGCTTTATCATCTTTCAGTTAAAGCAATTAACATCCTCTCAATTCCCACCATTGACGATAACTTCTTTTAATTAGTCAAAAGCTATATGTTTGTTCAATTGTGTGCTTCTCTATTCTTTTCCACATTGATCAGTGTGTTACGTTATATAATTAACCTCACCTTAGTCTTTATTTTGTTACTCCCACTTATTTAGTATAAACATCACTCACATGATTGCTTCGTCTGTGTATAATCTATTCATACGGAGTGGATTTACTGTAGACATATGTTTGGTGTTGATCTTTAGTTTCGCCACACCGCATAGTATCCCAGTCATGCTTATGTTGTTATGATGTATTGTTATCTCGTTTTTTTGTTAAAGATGTATTGTTATCTCTTGAAAACAATAATATATTGCTTTGCTATCAAAAAAAGAAAAAACAATCAAACATTGTGTGCGTGTGTCTTCTACATTTTCTATGTTTATTTTACAAGGAATCACATGTATCTTCTCTGTTTATTTTATAAAGCAATAATTTGTTAAGCCATGTTTTAATGTAAGATATTATAGCACGTTTTAACGTATTTATAAATAACTAGGACTATGTCCACGCTACGCGCGGATTTTTCCTTGCGATATTTGGCATTTTAGTATTATTTGAGATTTTTTTTTTGTGTAGTTTCATTAAGTTGGTGTTTCTGGTATTTGGATATGTCTTATTTGCGGATGAAAACAATTTCTTTGCTTTAATTGTGACTAGGGTTGTTTTTGTTATGCTTATTGGGTGTTGCGAAACTTTTATTTTGTTTCTTTTGAAAGAATGTAATGTTGTGAAGTTGCTAATTTGAATTTGAATTTGAATGGAGTAGTAAATGATAAGGTCTGAAAAATATAAAAGAGCTTCAAGATGGATGCGTAGCCATTACAAAATGAACCACATGAATGTAGATTGTATTTTTGCCCTTTTTTGGAGTGTTGGGATTGTCTTTCCCACATTTTTTTTGGAAAAGCCTTCATTCGTGTGGTTGTAGTAAGGTGAATTTTTTTGGCGGTTGACGTTTCGAACTCTTGTAACATACAGATGGTACAAAATGGACTTTAAGTCGAAGATGTAGTAGGTGAAACCTACATTATCTAGAGTAGTAGGAGGAGGTATGGATGATCGCTACCTCTTCGATCGACTGTTATTGACCATTTATTATGGCGTCCGACTTTTTTGATGCTGGATCGGTGTGGAGAATTGTGTGTGTCAGTTTTCCGGGAGCCAAACATGATTTGTAAGTTGTTTGTGTTGATGGTGGTTATTTAATTTTGTGTTTCACTAAATTTGTTTGGTTCTCAATCTTTTAAATAGATGCTTAATAAATTTTTGTTTGTTTTTCGGATCAAATTTTAAGAAATGTCATTATTATAGTATATATAATACACTAATTTCTGGAATCCACTAATTTTTATCATTACATTAATTATCAAATATACTACTTAATTATTGTTGTATTTGTACTAAATTGTTTATTGCGATGTTGTTTATCTCTATTTTTAAGTTTTGTTATTATCTTATAGCATTTGTCGAAAGTTAATCGAGTTTCTTTGTTAATCCAAGCAATAGTTTCTTGCAAAATTTTTAGTTTTATGAACTTATATTACTCACACGCATTTCTAAATAATAGTTTTAATTTAAGGTGATGAAATAATAGATTTGTATATTTTTGGTTAACAATGCGTTCGAGAAGTTCTTGTTCGTAAGATAATTTGTCAAAAATTATGCAACCGTGAACACGGAAAATTATTATGTATTCCCTTTGCTTATTTTTTCTTTAGAGTCGTTTTGTAGCTTAATATTTGTTTCATGCCGAGTATCATTTTATATTTTTAGTGAGTTTTTTTATAAAACATACCAGTTTAATTCTTGATCCTCTAGGTCACTAATTTATAAAAACAAATAAAACAATATATTAATTAGGAGTATAAAAAATTTAATTTTTTCCTACTTGGTGTAAGAAGACTTTAAACGACACATATATTGAACGGATGGAGTAGTTTTTTGGAGTTGAAAAACAATGAAAAAGTATAAAAGTCACATCTTCATTCATAGTATTTTTAATTTATAATTATAGTTTTATGATAAACTCCACACGTTTGTATATTTTTTAATTTTACTAATTTTTTACATTTAATATTAGTAAAACTAATAGATAATTTTGTTGACAATGCATAATAATGTCATGTTAAATTTTTTTTATATTTTATGGTGTCAGTGCAGCCAATCTATGGTAAAATTGCATACACGTATTTCGGTGAGATTTTTTATCATTACAAACAAAAACAAAATAGCGTATTGGGTGAAAATATAGTAGTTGCGTCAGGATAAATAGACGAACACACAAAAGATTGTTCGCCATTGTAGGGAAAAAAATCCCATCTAAAAACTTGGTAACTCTTTGTAGGACATATCATGTAAAAAAAACCATGTTCAACTTTTTTTCGTTATCCTTTTATACAATCCATTTTATGCTATATTTTTTTTAATGCTTAAGACAATATCTGTCATTTTAATACAAGTTTATATTGAAGTTTAAAAATCTAAAGGTACACAACCTTTCTATAGTTTTTAAAATCCAATATACTTTTAGCATTGTCATGCATAAAGAAAATAAGAGGAACGGAGAAAAACAGAATAGTTGTCATATAAATCTATTAAATATAATTAAGGACTTCTTTCTCTATCTATAGTATCTCGGTATCTTCTAATCAAGATTTAATTCTTTTTGCATTAAAGTCATCTAATTTAAATGTTCATTTTAAAAAGTTAGATATAATAACTAAATAATTTATTGATTCGAATAAAATAATCCAAAATTTAACCAAATAATATATTCTTGATAAAAAAGGCATAGTTGTAAACTTTTGAAAACCAAAAGAATTCAAAATTGAATAATAAAATTGTTTAAAATAACAAATCATTTTTTTCACATGTATGTAAGTGATTTTAATAGAATATTCATAATCAAATTAGCAGCGCAATATGGTACACTTTAGTTTGAATGTAAATAATTACCATAATTTTACATCTCTAATGTATGTTTTCTTTGTGCTGACGTTTTTCGTTTTTTCTTTTTCGAAATAACTTTTATAGTATATAAGAATGCAATTTAAGTTTTTGGTATAATTTTTTTCGTTTTTTTGTGCTATGCTTTTTAAAATCGAAAGATAGTGCCATCTTTTTTAAAATTCAAATTTTCAGTAAAAGCTCTACATTTCTATATTCCAATACTTCTGCCGCTACACATTCATGCATGTGAAATATAAACTAATAAATCTATTAAAATTTTAATTATATATTTTTGAATTAAAAATATTGTTACTTTTTATATATAACAAAAGTCAAATAATTATGATGTCAAATATTAAATTATTAGTCGCCGTACATGAATGAGGCTTTGTGAGAAAGTTAGACAAACTCAAAGGACCCTCATTATTTTTTTATTAGCTATAAGAAAATGACGGCTTATTTATTCGTATAAAATCAAAATCAATAAGACTTCCTCAACTTCAGTTTCATTTTCAAAATACAATTGACGATACATCCATGTAACAAAGAACCTCTTCTCTCTGTATCTCTCAACCAAGACTGGATTTTTCCACTAAGCAACCATCTCTTCACCGTACATGAGTACGAAGAGAGACTTTTACGGTTTGGATGAAATATTTGGTTTGCCAAACCAAAGGTTTAACAGTTTACGGTTCTAACAGAGAGATTACGTGCTGGTGCAAAAACTATGACAAATCTAGCAATGACGTCCACATCATACATCTCCATGGCAACATTCTTTTCACCATCCGCAAAAAAGTAACTAAAGATCAATCCCAAATTCGATTCGATTTGTTTCTTTTTTTCCATGATAATTCCGGTTAAAGTTTTTGAACAAATAAATGAAATAAATAAGCTAAAATGTTAGTTGATTATTAGAATCAGGTTCCTATTACCATTAGAAGTTAGTAGTCATCTTAGATTATAGATTTAATTATAGTTGTCTTTGATTTCCTATTCCTTTTCGGTTTAATATTTCTTAGATGTATAAATATAGCTCTTTACATCATGAATAAGACACGACATTGTTCACCTAGTTCTTAAATTGTCATGGTACTATAACAAAAGGTCTTAATGTTATGAAAATAAAAATCATTAATCTTCTTCTCTTTAACAAATTGGCAAAGCATCCATTATACATATTTAATCATTATATTCGTAATATCCATCCTCTCTGTTTTTTCTTATAGAAAACAGAGCATCTTTCCTTTTTTTTTAATCCATATCCTTATCGTTTACCAATTATCAAATCGATCATCATCATCCTCTTTTCCTACTCTGTTTTTTATTTCGAAAACTGAGCATCTATATCATTGATTTTTTATCTGTTTTCTACGATTTAATTTCTTTTGATTATCTAATTTTTCTATTGATCAATAATGACTGATCAAACATCAAAATATTCGAATCCTAAATATAAAACAATCTCACTCTATATGGAAGGTCCTTATGTATGTAATCTACTCCATTGTCTCCATCAACAACTTGTCCTTTTCCTCTCATTATCCTGTCATATTTCATCACCACAACAACCATTTAAATCATCACAACTTGTATAACAAATCAATGAACAGTAGTAATACATAAGAAGAGGCTCAAGTCAATATCTTTACCATGGCCTTTACCTTGAACTATTTCAGCTACTACATACTCTCTAGTCCTGCGCATGAATATGGAAGAGAGTAACATTCACACAACTGATGACTTCTACTCCTCTCTGGTTTTTCTATCCTAGTTTTATACTTTGGAGAAGCCATTTTTGAATTAGAATTTGGAGCATCTATTTCATAATCAACCAAATCAACTGATGTTGCTTATTAGAGAATGTCCCAATAAAATTCCTTGTAAAATTTCAAACATTGTTCGTCTTGTATCATTTCTGCAACATAGAAACATAACAGGTGAAGGTTCGCATCAAAATCTCCACACATCCATCAAGCTTCTTCTTCATCTTCTTCACTTGGAGTTTCCTCCTCACGAGCTTGTGATAGTTGAACGGTTGCCTTTGGGAGTATATGCTGATCCTTTTGAGCTTTATAATCTACATCAGAATCTTCAACAACACAGAGGTTAACAATCACATTAGCTAAAGCTTTTTCTCTGTTTGAATATAATGAGTCTTTGAATCTTTTTGCAGCTGCTGAGATTCATTTTGAAAATGGTGAAATCACCTTAAAGCTTCCATCACATGTTCAATATCAAGTAAAGTTATCACTCTCGAGCCTCAGATCGAATACGCACCTTTCTGTATCCTGGTTTGATAATATTGGTATGATTGGATCTTTGTTTTCTATATCATCTCCAGCTTCTGGAAGATAGTGGATACTCTAAAGCGGGCTTTGGAGAGTCAGACTTGGTCTTATGCTCCACCTGCGGACCAAACACGAAGATAAACAAAGAAGATGTTTGATTTTTTCAACCATGATTCAATATTATTAATATGCAGATTGAGGTGAGACTCTAAAAAATTTTCACATCTATTCGAATGATCATTGGTGTAATCGAGAGAGCCAAGGTTTACCAATTTTGTAGGGTTCTAAAGAGCAGGGTTAATCCAGCAACGTTCCCTAGCCTTTTGAAGAATTTAGTGAACGTGTGGGTGATCATATTCATGTCTTGCATAATCATAAATGAATCGAGATCCATAGATCAGTCAAATTGACGATATAGTTGGGAAATATTAAAATTGTAATCGTTTCATTTTTGAATTGCAGCGACTAACTCGGCCTTTGGATCAAGGCGAATTCATAGAAGGAATTTGGAGAACCTTGGTTTTCTTCTTCATTGCCATCTTCTCCTTCTAAAGAGCCTTAACTTTATCCTTCTCTTCCGACGAATCTCGTAAACTCCAACTCGTTATTCATGTAGATTGCACCCACAAAGGTGATATTGCACAGATTCCGACAAACTCTGAGTTTGATATCTTACTGTATGGGAGTTGTTGTTCGACAAAATTCAAAATAAAGAGATAAGACAGAGGAGTTGCTCTTTTAAAAGAAATTAAAAGAAAAAAGAAACGAAGTAAGGGAAGGTGGATAACCATGGAGGTAGATTTTTTGTTTGATATTAAATCAATATGGTGGCAATGTGTCATCTTATTAGTTAGATTATATTTGTTAATTATTAGGCTCTGTAAATGCGAAATCAAGTGGAGCAATGAAGGAATGGGAAATTAAGGAGGGGGAGTGGGGAGAGTGGTAAATTGAATGTTGTGTAGGAAGAGAATGTAACAGTTTAGGGTTTGTCTTTGAGAGGATCAGGAGCGTCGGTGGTGGAGGTTATGAGGAAGACAATGTGGCGTGGGTTTGGGCCGAGCACATGTTATAAACAATGTGGCCCATGAGAGGGTTGAGAAACCTTGCTGTTTTTTTTTTGTTGCAGATAGCGTGGTGAGTGTTAGCTTTTGTTTTGAAAACGGTATGGCGTTGGGTGGCGAAACGGCATGGCGTTGAAAGCTGATGTGGTAGAAGGAGTAGGCTTTGGTTTAAAGCCTATGTGGACATATTGAGAGGCCACTATTAGTGCCTTTTAATTAGTTAGATTGTCTTCTCTTCTATTTCTTAAAGATTCGGATGACATGTTTTGTTAAGCCATGGTTTGCTTTTTTCTTTTTCATTAGGTCCATACAAGACTTCGTGGTCCAGTTAATGTCGGGCGATATAGCGGTAACAAGTTCAAGTTAAGGTATGGGTCGTGGTTACTTTTACTTGGTATTTTTTTGGTGAAGTCGTGGTCGTTCTTTGGAAATACAATTAGTAACATGCCATTGTTTTGTAATAAATTAAGGTATAAGCATCATCATGGTCTTTCAAAGTATACATGAAGTCAAAGGAGGACAATGTTGAGAAAAAAAAACGGAGGCCTTATAAGAAAAGTAAACATCCTTTGTTAGTATTTACAGTTCGTGTATTTTTTTGGAATTATATTATCAGTTAACACATTTTTTTGGTTAAATTTGTTGAGTACTTAGGGCAACTATCTGCTTTGTGCGAATATATTACTCAAGACCCAATGATGCTTGGTGTTTCCTCGGATGGATCTTCTTTGGCATAGAGTTATAACGCCTCTATTGCGAGGAAACGTAGGATGGATATCATTAAATCGAGGAAGCGTGGAGAAGATTTATTGTCCCCCACTCAAGGTTCTTTGAGAAATGATGTGGTACGTAGTGGTTTAGTAAAAAGCCAGGGGAACAACTGATAAAGGCATGTATCAATGCCATGCTTGTTCGATAAAAAATGCATTGTGCATAATTCTAATGTCGCCAAGTTTAAATGTGCAAATTTGCTTGAGGAATCATCTTTCAAAGAAGATTTTTTTGTTTTGTGGCAACAGATTTTGACACCGATCACGGTTCTAATACGAATTCTAATGATGTTGACGATGATTCTACGGGTTTGTATCCAGCAAGTTTGGAGTGCAATGAACCGGTAAAAAAAGGTTGGATCATGCATGTGCATTTTACTTTCTTACGTTTTAGGTTTTGGAAAGTTTGTGCAAACAGGTTAAAGATTGCTGAGCCGTGGTGTTTTGGATTTTAAAAAGATTTTCATTTCTACCAGGTTATTGTGATGATGGAGATCCTACGTTTGTTTGTTCGACTTGTGGAGCTTACATGTGGTTTGGGGAGCGTATAGAGCGAAGATGTGTGCGAAAAAAATCTTGTTTTTACAATGTGTTGTCATAAAGGGAAAGTGAAGCTGCCCCTCATGCGAGTTCCCCCGAATACCTTATCTGCATTGTTGTATAATGGTGATGCACGTGCGAATCATTTTCATGAATTTATAAGGGCATATAATATGCTCTTCTCTTTTACTTCGTTGGGTGGTACAATTGATCATTATGTTAACATCAGAATAGGTACTTATGTATTCCAACTATGTGGTGAAAACTATCACCGGATTGGCGATCTTCTGCCTTCTCTCGGGGAAGCGCTAATTTTTTTATGTAGTTATATATTTATGATACTTTGAATGAGATAACAAATCGTATAAATGCTTTCAGATAATCTCCGCAACTGTGCAGTTTTAAAATGTTGTCGTTTCTGAGTGTGTCAATATTTTTTTATTAATTAGTTTTTCCCGGTTTATTCGTTTAGGAGAAACGGTGCAGGTGATAATTTGAACGCGGATATTTTTCGCCTTTTAAAAAGAATGTTGGATAACCATAATCGCTACGTAAAAGTCTTCGGATGTGCAAGGGATATAATTGATTCGGAACAAGACACCGATGGTTTGCATCTAAGGCTTGGCATTACAAGAACAACTGATGAACGTATTCATAATCTACCTTCTGGAGATGAGGTTGAAGGATTGATCCCTGGCGATTTTGATCTTAATGCGGATGAACGTGACATAATAATTGAAAGTAGACCTGGTGTGTTACAGCGGATAAGTGAATTTCATCCGACTTATTTAGCACTTCAATAGCCTTTGTTGTTTTCGTACGGTGAAGATGGGTTTCGGTTGGGTATTGATATTGGTTTTGTCGATGTTGCTGGTAGGAAGAGGAAAACGATAACTATGAGGGAGTTTTTCGTCTTTCGTATACATCTTCGGTTGAATGAGGTTGCTACTATTGTAATGTCGGAGAGGTTATTATAGCAGTTTCTAGTAGATGCATACACAATGATTGAGAGTAATCGATTGTGATATATATGGTTTAATCAAAGAAATCTTTGTGCTGACAAGTACAACACCATCATTGAATCAGCCAAGCAAGGTATTTGCGATCTTTCTGAGGGAGGGAGGCGTATCGTTATACCATCTTCTTTCACTGGCGGTCCAAGATATATGATGCAACACTATCTAGACACGATGGCTACCTGCAAGTATTTTGGTTATCCGGATCTTTTTATTACTATCACTTGCAATCCGAAATGGCCAGAAATTACTAGGTATTTAAAGAAATATCGATTGAAAGTAGAAGACCGTCCAGACATTTGTTGTAGGATTTTCAAGATTAAATGGGATAATCTTATCGACAATATCACAAAAAGGAATGTTCTCGGATGAGTGTCTTCAGTTGAGATTTTGTTCTTATGTTTTGTTACTCATTTTTTCATATATATATATATATATATATATATATATATATATAAGATTATATTAGAAATGAGCAGGTTATAATTAAAAACAAGATACGTAATTATGCTAGGAGTATAGTAGTAGAAAAAGTATATGCATCACTAGTAGAAAAAGTAATGACGGTGGCGTCTTGGTAGAAAAATATAATTAGTATGGTCACCATACTTACACTTAGAACAGACGACGTCTAATTATATAACATATGCATCAGCAACCGGTGTTGCTAAAGACGTCGTCGTTACGTAGTTCTAACATATGCATCACATTTGATCTGCATCGTAGCATAATTAGTAGAAAGATTATATTTTAAAGTTATTTCTGCTAAAGCTATGCAAATTTAGATGTGATTTATTGAAATAATGACGAGCTGCTTACTTTTGTGTATTTAGATTTCGTGCAATCTGTAGCTTTGAAATTGTTTTCGTTTCTTACTGTTTGTCTTTTTCTGTGCAACTTTGTACACTATTGAATTTCAGAAAAGAGGATTACCACATGCTCATTTGGTTGTTTTCCTTCGTCCTGATTCTGAGTTACCTAGCGGGGACAAGATCGATGAGATTATTAGCGCCGAAATTCCCGACGCTATACTAAAGCCTGAATTATATGAGATTGTTGGGGATTTAATGATTCATGGACCTTGTGGTCCTGCTAATATCAGTAATGTATGCATGGTCAGCGGTAAGTTTAGTAAGCTCTATCCCAAGCCATTTAGAGACGTCACCACGATAAGCGAAGAAAGCTATCCGGTATACAGGCGACGAAATGATGGATGATACGTCCGTAAACTGAATTTCAATTGTGATAACCGGTATGTTGTCCCTTATAACAAGGATTTAACATTGAGGTATCAAGTACATGTGAATGTTGAATGGTGCAACCAAACAAGAGCTATCAAATATATATTTAAGTACATAAATAAAGGAACATATTACATTGGTGCAACGGTAGGTGACAAAGATGAACCTGTGGACGAGGTCAAGCAATATTTCACTTGCAGGTAAGAGATATATCATGCTTTGCAATTTTGGTTTAGCCTTAATCTTCCTCTGTTTGCTGAATATTTTTTTAATTGTTAGGAGTTCGTGGTCATGATGATCGAATTCGTTTGATAAGTGATAGGCGAAAACTATTCATACAGAGTAATATGTTTGCATCTTTGTCATTTACATGTCCGATTGATTTAATTTTTGACTAGCACTTATCGTTAATGGTGGGAGATAATAAATGTCAAGAGATAGCAAAATATTCATGTGGAGTAAGAGATACAAATACCTCAAATTCTTTGTCATTTATATGCATTTTACTTATTTGTGGACTCAAAGGAAATCATTTCACTTTAATATATCAAGTTGAATATGCTAATATATTTCAGTAACATGTTAGTAAATTGTATGCATTGTGTGTGTTAATCGATATAGTTACAAGGATTCTTAAAACTTGTGCACACTTCCAAAATAAAAATAAAATTAAAATGGTTAATCGACATGCATGCCTAATTTTGTATACTCAAACCATCGGGTGAATGGATGAATGGCATTATTTATTATCTATGTGTTGATTGTTCTATTTTTATGTGTAGATATATTTTGTCTATGGAGGCGACTTGGAGGATACTCTCTTTTCCAACTCATTATCGCTCTACACTAATAGAAAAATTACCGTTTCATCTTCCCGATCAACAATTGGTTGTCTACAACGAAGATGATCCAGTTGACGATGTTATTTCGAGGCCTTCGGTTGGCTAAAACAAGTTTCTAGGTTCGATGGAGTGTAATAACATCTATCCTGGTGCTAAAGAGTTGACTTATTTTGACTTTCCTTCGATATTTATGTGGCATTTAAAAGAGCGGGAATGGATCACATATGTGCCACGTACTATGGGAGATGTATATTATCTTCGTGTTTTGCTTAATAAAGTTAAGGGTCCGACGAGTTTTGGAGATATATGTACAGTTCAAGGGGTGCTCTATCTGACTTTAAAGATGCATGTTATGCCCTCGGTTTACTTGATGATGATAAGGAGTACATTGAAGCAATTAAAGAAGGTAGTCGTTGGGCAAAGGCTTCTCAGCTGCGAAAATTATTTGCAATGATGTTAGCTTCGAAGATACTTACTTCACCCGAAAAATACTGGGAATCAACATGGTCAATTTTATCTGAGGATGCTTTATATGAGCAGAGGCGGAGAAAGAGAAGGCCAGGTACGTAGTTACTCTTTTATTTATTTTGGATCTAAACATTCTTAGAAAATCTCTAGACTAAATCCTCTAAATCGGACTAACCGTGCTCTATACATGGCCGATATGTCGTTATCAATCACAATTAATCATTTAGTTAGTTTCTTTTTTCTAGATTGGTGTAAAATCCCTCCATAATTAAATTTAATTAATTTAGTAGAAAAAACGTACGTATTAGAGAAAAATTAAAACATATTAATTATTATAGCATTTAATATATGATTTAGGCCACAATTATTATTACCATAATCGTAAATAAGCATAGACATACGTAGGCCAAAAAAACCAAATTTAAAATAAATTTAAGGAAGTAATGAATATAAATAAACACGATTACAAACAGACATATGTGCATCATTGTCGTCTTCCTTCTTTGTGTTGTTTTGTTGTTATTGTTTATCACAATAATGTCCAAACTTTTAAATAAGAAATCTTTGCTTGATGCATGCCGTTTAAAACTACAAGACTTAGTTCTAAATGAAGTTTTTTTTTGGGTTTTTTCCAGGTCTAAAATTGACAGATAATCAGTTGAAGAACTTTGCAACTCTTTGAGATCGATAAAATATTGCGCATGAAGGGAACTTCTTTAAATGATATTACAGGTATGCCTCAATCAAATGGTTTTCACATTCAAAAAGATTGTAATCAGCTGGTCATGTATGAGCTATCTTACGATCGTGGCAAAGAGGAGGTTATCTATAACGAGATGCTACCAAAGTTAACGGAAGAGCAGGCATATGTATATAGGGAGATATATGATGCCTCGGTCAATAACAAGGGTGGTATTTTCTTCGTTTATGGTTTCAGGGGAACTAGAAAGACTTTTTTGTGGAATATTTTATCTTCGTCCTTGCAATCCAAGGGGCATATTGTGTTAAATTATGCGGCTAGTGGGATTGCCTCTTTGTTGTTGCCTGGTGGACGCACGACACATTCTAGATTTAGGTTGCCGATCAATCCAACTGAATATACAATGTGTTCTTTTGACTTCCAATCAGATCAGGCTGAGGTTTTGGCGGTGTAAGCTTATTATATGGGATGAAGCTCCTATTACGAGTAAGCATTTCTTTGAAACTTTAGATTGGAGTATGCGTGATGTTATTAGGTGTCGTGGTGATCCTTCGTTTGGAGGGAAAGTTATTGTTTTTGGTGTAGATTTTTGCCAAATTCTTCATGTTGTTCCCGGTGGAGGCCGTGCAGAGATAGTCCTTGCTTCTTTAAATTCTTCTTATCTTTGGCGTCATTGCAAAGTTTTAAGGCTTACTAGAAATATGAGGTTGAATGCTGATCTTGGAGATGGTTCTGTTGATGAGCTTCGTGCTTTCTCGGAGTGGTTTCGGGATATTGGAGATGAAAAAAATAATGACCTAGGATGTGTTGAAGCTGACATCGAAATACCAGAGGATCTGTTTGTTGCTCAATGTGATGATCCAATCAAAACGATAGTCCAAGAGGTTTATGGAGAGTCTTATCACTGAGGCTCTGATCCAATGTATTTTCATGATCGCGCAATTCTTTGTCCCCGGAATATTAATGTGGAAATCATCAACGATTATATGTTATCACAGATGATAGGTAAACGTTGTTTTGATATTTTAAATTGTTTCTTTAAATGTTCTTTTGAGTTGTCTAACCTGTTCAATTCTTATTTAAAGGTGATGAAATGACTTATCTTAGTGCTGATAGTACTGAGACTTCAGATACAAGTGGTAAAGATAGCATGCTATATTCGGAAGAATTTTTCAATAGCATCAAGTTGTCGGAGATGCCAAATCATGTTCTAACGTTGAAAGTGGGTGCTCCTATTATTTTGCTTAGGAACATTGATCCTAAGGAGGGTTTATGCAACGGAACACGTCTACAGATTTCCCAGTTGGCTTCCCATGTTATCAAAGCTCTTGTGATAACTGGTGACAGGGTAGGGGAAAAGGTTTTACTTCCTAAGATGTTTGTTTCTCCTCCTTATTCCAAATTTCCGTTTCGGATGTGGCGTCGACAGTTCTCGGTGGCTATTGCATTTGCTATGACTATAAACAAGAGTCATGGACAGTCACTTAAAAAGGTGGGGTTATTTCTTCCTAAGCCAATATTTTCACATGGTCAGTTATATGCCGCGCTTTCGAGGGTTTGATCGAGGTCTGGTCTGAAGATTTTGATTACTGACGACGAGGGAAGATCTAAGAAAACAACAAAAATGTGGTCTATAAAGAGGTTTTCCAAAACATTGGATGATGATGTTAATCTTCGTATTGCCTTTCACAGTGTAGTAGGTATTCCTCTTCTTCTGTATATTATTATTATCACGGATCTATTATTTATCTATTTCTTGGGCAATATGTGTTTTATGATTAAAGGCGTTTATTTTTTTCAGTGTTTATATGAAGCGATGCCAACACAAGCTAACTATACAAGTTGGAAGACGCATTGGTTGCATAATTTCTTCGGGTTTTTAGATATTGAAATGTCAAACAGCAAATATTGTCTTTTATTTCTTGCACTGTGGATATGAAATGATTACCACAATTGTTTGGTTTTTAGCGGTATTAGAAAAAAAAATCCGGGCCCATGTGACGCACGGACGAATCATCGAGTTGTCTACATAATGCTATATATTGCTTATGTTTTAAATTGGATCATGCAATATGTTTGTCGTTGTAAATTTTGAAATAATTTTAAAATATTACATTATTTACACATATACCGATTTCAAGTATAATGTATCCTTTTGGTTCAATATATACAGTGAGGTCTATAACCAACTGAAATCATATCATGGAGAGATCTGTATGCTTTTGAAGTTAAACCTTTAATGTCGAGTAAAAGAAAATAAATCAACTTTAACACAATCCATTTTATCCTTACTAAATCTTTTTATTTGTTCATTAAATAGAATTTAACAATGGAATTACGTGTAACTATTTATAAATTAAATATTGTTCTTTTAAATGTACTCTTCAATTAATAATATAGAGATTTTTAAAATTTTATGAATTATTTAATTTCAGACGCTTTCGTTTCCTTTTCACATCCAAGAGAATCTAAGTTTGTGTTTTATCGGTAGTGTAGCTATAAGAATAGAAAGGATAAGCTCAATTCAAAGACTCACGGAAAACATTGAAAATGGAGTATCAAAGCCCATAAAAAGATTGCAAAGGAAGAAGGACAATTCCTACGAACAAATAATTAATGGTGGAAGAAAGAGATGATGATATAAAGAAAAGGAGAAAAATGACTTTTGGAAATCGCTTGGCGTGGGATTAAAGGCGTCTACTTTCAGCATGAGTTCGATTATGAGAGAATTGTAGATTATTGGATGCAAAGGTAATCAGAGGTTTGAGAGATTGCTAAGAGCATCTCCAATGGTACTCTATTTTCTACTCTAAATTTTATATTTGAAGTAAAATGAGCTCCAATAGTACTCTATGAGGGTGATTGTTTAGGAATTTTGCTTTAGACTGTTGTTATTAAATTATATTCTAAAATATTGACTATTACTTTAAATGCTGTGACTTTAAAAAAAAAAACAAAAAGTCATAAATTGTAGACTTTTAAAAAAAATCAAAGCGTAGAGTAGAAAGAGAGATAATTTTGCTGTGAGAGATTTTAGGGGTTGTGAAATATTTTAGGACAGTTAAAACATGATTGACAAAATTTTAACTTTAAAGACTTTCATTTATTTTAAAGTCTTTACAATTTTTAAACCCATAAAACCAATCACCCCCTATATCTTATTATAAAAATAGAGAAATGAATAGTGTTACTTCAAATATAGAGTAACACTATTCATTTCCTCTATTTTTATAGTAGACTTTTTTATTTATAAAATAAGCCTTAACTTTTATATGTTTTCAATTTTTACTCAATAAAATTATATATTATGTCTTTTCACTTTTAGATAAAATTATACTAATGAAAATTAGTTATCTAATTAGTTAAAATTTTAAAATGTGCTACAATAACATAATAAATTGGAAATAAAAAGGAAAATAAAAGCCTCAAAATAATAATTAGAGAAACTTATCAGAACATAAAGTTGTGATTTAATAATTTGGTAGATATTTTCCAGATCCACCAAGATCATTAAAATATATGTTTAATTTTAATAATTTCGTAATTTTTTTGAATAATTATCATAAAATAAAATAAAGAGGTGAAATTTAAATATTTTAAAGTTGTGGATTGTACAATAAATTAATAAACAAACAAAAATGGAATATTTTGGAATATTTCTTTTTTTGAGTAAAAAATAGAGTAAACTCATACTCTATTTTTAGAGTATTTTATATTTGAAATAAAAAATAGAATGAACCATTGAAGATGGTCTAAAGATTATGTTTGTTGTGGTTTTGGAGAGAAAACTTGTCCATTGTTATGAACCATTTAGTGGCTGCCATAACCAAGAGCCCATTGGGCTTGGCGCAAAGTCCATTTAGTATTAGGCCCATTTATGGACATGACTTGGTGACCAAGTTTTCTTATGTTTATCTCTTTATTGTTTTCCTAATTATACTTGGATTTGTACTTCCCTATATAAGGGCTCCTTTTACACATTAATAAAAGTTAGACTTTCCCATTAGTTTCTTAACACGTTATCAACACGATAACTCTAAGAAAACCCTGAGCTAAAATCGATC
>OVAN01001126.1:0-44727 GCA_900406275.1 Anastatica hierochuntica | reverse complement strand
TCACACACACACACTTCTTTGTGTTGGAGATAAAAAAACCAGATTGGGTTTTGTGATTTTTTTTTAAACGGCTATGTATACTCAGTGGGAAATGAGTTTAACGACGTCGTTTTTAGTGTCGTTTCTCGCAAATTAAGGCCCAAAAATAAATACTCTTAGCCCAAGCCCAAATTTAAGACCCTTAAATTAAAGGTCAATTAAATTTTGTTTGTGCACTAAAACACTTTTTCTTAAATATTGTTTGAGATCTACGGGCTGTTTTAGTTAAGTTTAGCTGTTGACAAAAAAAACTCAAAATCTCTTGACAATAAGTTAAATAGATTCATTCACGTAATTTATATACTATTTAATAATTTCTTTAGCTATTGGTGTGCAATTTTAGTATCTTATGATTATGTAACCGTAGTAATAATATTGAGTCATAAGAATCAACCAAAGAGATTCTACAAGAATTTATCGACTTTCGTAGTTTTTGTAGACTGCAATTTTAAATGCAATGTTTCAATGATTTGTGGCTACTCTAACTCGGAGAATTGCGTTTTTTCTTTTCTTATTCTTGAACGATTTTTCAATTCATATTTTTTTTATAGAGTCTTCACACGAAATACATACATCTTTGTCTAACACATTTGTAGGACAACTTATTTTAAATGGTTTTTTTTTTGTTAAAGGGTATACTATTGATATTGCATAAAAAAAATATAAGATATGACCTTTAGAATCATATAGTTTCCGAAAAGTTTAAAAAAGTGAAACAAAACAAAAGTTTAAGCTAATCACTTAACCTAGTTGCAAGTTTACACACATGATGCATAATAAGCTAAAGATAAACGAGAGAGAAAGAAGATACACTAGTAGTATCACTAGTTGTTAGGGTTTTGGCCTCCTCGATCTCGATGGCCTCGATTTCCTCTTCCCCTCACCGTTGTCCATTCCATTTCTTGTAGTTTTTGAGTCGGTTTTATTGGTCTTCCAGGAAGAATAGAGTGCATAACTATAACGATTGCTCGTAAATAGAATTTTCTTACTTATCGGAAAGACAAATTAGTGTTCTCAAAATTAAGTTCTGTAAAATGTAAAAAAGTACTAAAAATAAATTGTTCTTATGAGAAACATTAAGTGCTTATGTAAACTTCTCTGCACAAATCAAAACAGCTTAGAGCATAAGCAGCAGAGATAAAAAGAAGGAATGTTTTTTTTTTTCCTATAGAGGAACCATCTCGAGATCATTGTGTTGGCTTTTAGCAGATGATGGAGATGAAGACGACGATGAATCGTCTTTCTTCTCTTCGATGTTCATCGCTTGAACTGGAGGAGGAACCATAGTAGTTGGCGACGAAGCATCTTCATCAGAAAGATGATTCTTCATCTCTCTGTGTTCTTGACACAAAGCACACCAATGCAAGCAACAATGAACCATGCAATGATCACAAGGCGCATTCTACAAGGAAAACAAAGTCGCAATGATCGTATCTGAAATAAATGAGAATGATCTGAGATGTGATGGGATTTTTTACTGACCTTGAGATGATATTTTTTCTGGAGTTCTTGGCGGAACAAGCCTGAATAGATTCCACACATCCACCAAGCAAAGAAGAGACCTTCGCATATCACGACTGTTGTTTGAGGATCAATGTAGCCCCCGAAGAGTGCGGTTAATGCTGCAAGTGTCATGCCTCCTTCAACAAATATTGCATGACATACACATGGCTGGGTCCAAGGAATCTCTTCCCTCACGGCTTCAATGTTACGCCCGAACAACACGCACGGGCAAAAGAGCCCAGTCCTGCCTGCAAAATTGGGTCAAAACAACCTATTCTTAGGCAATCATCTTGCATTAAGCAAGGAAGCTACAAACATAGTATACTACAAGCCTAGAAGCGGTTACAAACGGCCAAGACATTTCACTAAAAGCATTAAAGAAATCATGCATCATATCTTTTGAGAGTTACAAAAATCAAAGAAGAAACCTTACAGCTCTCTGGATCTTCAGCGCAACCGAAAATGCCGGTGGTCCAGTTTTCATCAGAAGGAGGTTCATAGCTTTCGGGTAAAACTTGCATACATTCATGGCACTTGCGAACATTCAACTGTAAACAATTCGAAACACACAAAAGGCAGTCGAGTGTCTCTTAATACAAGGCATGTCACACTACAATTAGTTCCATTATAATGTCAAGGTTTCTTCCATCCATCACATAATCTCTCATATAGAAGGAAGAAGCTTCAAAGAAAAACGTGACTACACTATTAGCAGAGTTTAAATATTTGCTTGATGAGACTAATCATTGTTGAAAACAACGTAATCCAGAAAATAAATCGCTAATGTTCATCACAAGGGTCTCTAATAATGCACGACAAATCACGAAACCTTCTGATTGATCAGAGAAGTCAAATCATCAGCGAATAGTTGCACTTATTTTCAACAAAACACAACGAAGATTCCATCTACTCGAACGAGGACTAGATCGACACAAACAACAATCGGAATCAAAGAGAAACTCTTGTTTATCAAAAACCATGTCGATTCGGATACAGATCTGAAGGAAGGAATGATCGAGAGCACAAGATCGGAGTTCTCTAGAAACGTTCGGTATACAAATGGAGAGAGCGAGAGAGAGAGAGCGTACCTGAGGAACATCTATGGGCTGATTAAGTTCACCTGGTGTGATATCTTCGACAGGAGCTTGCTCTTTCCTCAATTTCACGTAACGCGAAGCAGCGTTTCCGTCCGCCATCGAAACCGGTCAAGAGCGTGTGAGCGAAGAAAACTCTGAAGGATTCGCAAAGGCAAATCTAATCGTCTCTCCCACGTCGAAGAAACTAGTTTCGAAATGCGCGAGTCGTGACTCCTCTTAATCCATGCGAGAAAAGTCTTTGATGGAACAATAATAAATGGAAGATCTCGAAGGAAAAAGAAAGAACTCTAACGACGTCGTTTTAATTACTTATGGGAAGTAACAAATCTAAAAGGACAGTGGATAAGAACAAAACAGTCAATCAAATATTGAAAATTCCAAATGATACAAATCTTCAAGGGTGTAAAGAAGAGACTTCTCTTGCACAAAAAGACTAAACCAAAGATATTCATGAAAATATTCATCATCAGAAAGTTATCAAGACATCCAGTGCTTTGGAGCCATCAGTTCGCGGTCTGCGACAGCACCTTGAGATGCGATTTTCTGAATCCGCGAAGAGAATTCTTCAGCCTGTTTAAGTTAAAAACACAATTGTAGTAACCTGAAGCAAAGCAATTGAATGATTTTACAAGAAAAAGAAACTTACTTTCTCATCAATCCACATTAAGGAACTGAGTTGATTGTTCAAGATCCTCACTACTACATCCAGTGGACTCATCCCATCAATTGCTTCAAGTTCTCCACCCTATTTTACACACACACAGTCGAAAACAGTTTATGATGCATGTTCACAAGACAACGGACTAGGTAGTGATAAGGTTTCGCGTACCTGATTTGCATTCACGGACTGTATTATCGATCTGATTTGTTCAGTCATATGCTCCAGTTCTCTTTCTACAAGCTCAGATTGTTCATACCTAAAATGAAAAGCCAAGTATATTGCAAAACATAAATCAGGCTAGGATATGAGGTAAGTTTGATGAACTACGAAAGAAAGACAATAGATACGAGAATGAATTTGATGTGATCTTCTCACAACAATTAGAATAATATGATTGCAAAAAGGCGATTGTGGTGGAAAGACTTAAAAGTTCTCACATTGCATCTCTTGTTGCTGCTGCTTCGTCATCAAGAAGTGATTTCCGCTCGTCATTATATATACGCTCAGCCTCTTCCTCCATGCTTTGCAAAGCCTTGTCAACCTTAAACAGAAGTCGAGAGTCCAAATGATTCATTTAACACGGTCACTTTAGTATTGAATACCCAATTTCGAATTAAACAAATATGCAGTCAGCCAAATTAGAATAAAGCATAAAATGATTTCAAGCCACATGTTACAAACTGACTCCTTGTAAACAGATTCAGATAAGAAGATAATAGCTTTACCTCCTGTTGATGAGTCTCGATTAATTCTAGCTGTCGTTCCAAACTAGATTGTGTTTCAACCACTTTTGCAACTTCAATCTGTTCGTTGTGAAAGGACAGAAAACGGATGAGCTAAAACTATACAGTAGAAGCCTACATGAGCTTAACATACAAAATCATATGTATGGTTAGATGAATGTCTTTGAAGATTCAAGAAGAAAGAGATTCTAACAGAGCTAAGAGAGTAATTTCACCTCAAGCCTCAAAAGTACATCACGATTCTGCAAGATCCGCTTATCCCAGTCTGCTATTGCATTAGCCTGTTTCCGGAACCTCCCTGTACGCTCTTGTAGCTCAGTGTTCCACTCCCTGATAATCTTCAAACGCCAGAAAAAAGAATTTAATATTATAACAATATAAAATTTCAAAAAAGATAAATGCAGAAGAGGGCAATTATCTACCTCCTCAACAGTTTTGCCAGTAATTTCAGATGGCAACTTAGGAGAACCAGCAACTGGAGCTGCAACAGTGGTGCTTGTCCTACAACAAACAAGAAACACATAACAAAGAAACATCATCAACAGAGAAGACAAAAACGTGAAGGTAGAGCACGTATGGCCACATATCGGTCATGGTGTGTGTTGGTCAAGAATATGAGAAGAGCAGATACACAAAATGGTCTGCAGAGAAAAACGGCATAAGCAACCTCTGAGACTAGAAAAGGAACTAAAATGAGCATACCCACTACTCGAGGCCACAACAAGAGATGTCTGTGTTGTAGTTGCAGTACTGGTAGCAGGAGCGCCCTTCGAAGCAGAAGATGGAAGACCTGAACAACAATACTTCTTTTTGAGAAAGAGCATAGCTTGAAGGCGAAACGCCGAAACCATAGCATAATAACGAATATATAGATTAAGGTACATCTATACTTTCTCTAATCCTAATCAATGTCGTCCAAAGTTCTCTACTTTTTTATTCCTATGCACTGAATATAATTAGATAGGCAGAATCGCGAACAAATTTTGAGACAACGATAAATAGCTTACTGAATGAGAGAGCGGCGCCAGTAGTTTGTGGTTGTGACGATGATGCAGATGACTGTGGTACAGCGAAACCAGTAAAAGAGCTAGTAGTTGCAGCGGCAGAAGTCGTGCTGGTAAAACCAAATCCTGTAGGAGCAGAAGCAGCCGGAGTGCTGCTGGTTGCAGATGAACTCACAGCGAAAGAAGGGAAAGTTGTTGTTGACGTTGCAGCTGAAGAAGATGGTGCACTGGTGGCAGCTGGAGTCGAAGAAGAAGTAGTGGTGGTGGTGGTGGTTGCAATGGAGAACAAAGCTGGGGATGTGCTAGATGCAGGGGCTGAGCTTGCGGCTGAAATGTTAAACCCCATTGAAGATTGAAAGCCTGAACTTGCGGGTGTACCAAAAGAGAAGGAGGAAGAAGATGAAGATGAGGATGATGACGATGATGAAGACGATTGTGAAGGAGCAGACGCGGAGATAGCACTTCCAGTACTTTTTGAGAAAGAGAATCCCGTAGAAGCGGAGAAAGGAGGAGCTGAGGCAGACGATTGATTGGTTGTAGTGGAGGAATTGATGGTGGATACTCCAAATGGCGATGGCGAAGAAGCTGCTGCGCCTGACGAGGATGACGCGAAGAGAGACGGTGTTGAACTGGCTGAAGAAGACGATCCGAATATGGACGGTGACGAACCAGCTGCTCCAAAGATAGACGGTGAGGAGCCAGAGGCTGACGATGCCGAGCCAAAGATGGACGGTGAGGAGCTAGAGGCTGATGACGCTGAACCAAATATGGACGGTGTGGAACCAGAGGCTGACGACGCCGCGCCAAAGATGGAAGGTGTTGAGCCAGAGGCGGACGACGCCGATCCAAAGATGGACGGCGATGATCCAGAGGCTGACGAAGACGCCGCGCCGAAGATGGACGGTGAGGAGACAGAGGCTGACGAAGGCGCGCCGAAAAGGGGAGCGGTTGAACCAGCGGCTGATGAGGGAGCACCGAATAAAGGTGAGGAAGATCCAAAGAGGGGCGTTGAACCACTGGTCGTAGCTCCGAAAAGCGACGAAGATGGGGTTGTTGAGGAGGATGCGGCTCCGAAAGGAGACGGTGCTGAACCACTCGCAGTAGAAGAAGCTACAGGCTGAGAGGCCGATGAAGTAACGAATCCAAAAGGAGAAGAACCATGAGCAGCAGCAGAAGCATTACTAGATGAACCAAACAGCGACGGAGCAGAGCCAGATGAAGAAGCGGCGGTTCCAAATCCAAAAGATGGAGACGAAGCAGCCGATGACCCGAACCCAAAACCGGTAGACGCGGTGGTTCCAAACCCAAACGACGGAGTCGCGGAGGAAGCAGGAGTCGAAACGGTAGATCCGAAGCCAAATCCTGTAGCTCCCGTAGAGCTAGGGTTTGTAGATTGGTTAAAGGAAAAAGCTAACGGCGATGCAGTAGATGAAGCGGAAGAAGATCCAGTGGCGGAGGAAGATCCGAACGAGAATCCTCCGCCGGAATTCGATTGACCAAACGACGGAAACCCCGACATTGCGATTCTCTATATTCTCCGCTTCTTCCTCTTCTCTCTCACTGAAACTCTCTCTTCGCCGGCGTTTGAAATGTTAATGACTTAATGGGTTTTAGGCAGAAGCCTCTGTCACAAACCGAAGCTTTAACGTTAACGTAGAGTCAACGAACCCAGATTTTGGTCAAAGAATTAAGAAAGTTAAAAATCTCTAACTGAATCAGCAGTTTCGAAAATATCAGCTCGGCCCAGCCCGGCCCAATAAACATGATGACGTGTACAAAACTTACTTGTTAAAAAGGTCCACGTAAGCACATACATAAACACTACTACTTTGACTAAAGTTTTAAACTAAAGCTTTACACTATACGCCTTTTTTTTTGTATAGATTATAGTTCTTGTAAAATTTTACGACATATTTTTATACATAAAAAATAACATAAATTTTACAAAAGTAAATTTCAAATGAATCGTATCGACTGAAGTCACGCATCGCTAGCCCATAGACCGTGAAAACCCATCGGAAACGTCAAATTCCTCGGAACCGCTAATCTAGCCACGACCGCATCGGATTCACCGATCTTTTTAGCATCCAATATCACAAGGTAACATCTCTCCACCGAGACCGCATACTATATAGAACACATCATATAGCGGGGAATAAATATCTCAAATCGAAAAAAATAGAAAGGTTCTAAGTAGTATATAAGTGATACAGATCATTAATTGGTTTTGAATAGGAAATTCATGTAACTGTATTCGTAAGGCGATGTATATATACAAATATGTACCTCAACGACGATAATGTAACCATCGTCCTCTTCTTCTCCTACTTTGTTGGAGTTTCTAGGGACAAACATGGGTTCACCTACGAATCTTCTAGCTCCGGTTGACCAAGTACGGACTAGATTTGAGTCTAAGTCGAACTTCACGACCATGTCGAAAGGGAAATGAGGAAGTTCACTTCGAGTTCCGGATGAGGATGCACAGTACATGTACTTGTTCTTTTTCCCGGACCATGATGAGTTTATAATAGGAAAATCTGACGGCTTGTTCCAACCATTTAATGGCTCAACGTCACAGCTTTTGCAGTTTCCGACTGCGTCTAGTGTTATGGATACCTTAACTAGATGAGGGAGGAGTTTGTCGTCGCCGCGATTTAGATTCATCACAGAAGGATCCAACTTGTTTCTTTGCCAGTCATACCCTGTAAAGTTTTTTTAAAACGTTGTTAAACTATTTTTAAACGCGGTTATTTCTCAACGTGACTTAAGAGCATCTCCAATGGGGGATGCTAAAGAGTTCTTAGCACAATATCTTAGATAAAATAATAATATAAAATTATGAATAGTTAAGATATAAGTTGTAAAAAATTTTAATTAAGAACCCAATTTTAATGGGTTCCTTGCACTGTTCGCGGGCTCCACCGCCATGTGGCGGCCCGCGAATAGTGCGTTTATTTGTTTTGTTTTGTTTTTGTTTTTAAATTTTACACACACAAAAAAAAAATAATATAAAATTCAAAATAAGAACCCCTTTAAGAGATTCACCATTGTACATGCCCTAAATCTCTATTGCAACAACAAAAATTTTGGTACAAATTTTCAATGAGTTTATGAATCCAATTTTAGGTCGGTTTTTAGAAGTCAGGTTTAAAACTATAAATACGAGTCTAAAAGTTTGTCATTATCCATTCACACGGTTAATAAAGAAACCCTAAACGAAGTGTTTACCTCAATCCAATTTCTCTTTATAGTTTATTCTCTTCTTCAAGTTGTATAACTTGTGATTATAACAACAAACACTTAAAACCCTAACTTGTGAAACAAAGCTTTCAAAATGTATTTAAATGCTACCCTGAACCATTGAATGTCATGAGAGTTCTTTAGTTTGTAACTTACCAAACATTTTCTGGAAATCGAACCAACGGTAAGAGCAAGCAGAAGCTTGAATCTGGATATTTAAATCGCCGTTATCTCCTCTAGTTTCGTAAGCATTTCCAGAATGAATCAGCCATAACTGAGAAGACACTTCAACAGGAACTCTCCAATCTCTATCTCCCGTAGACCTCTCTGAAAATCTCGGAAGAATATAAATAGGAGAACTCTGGTTACTTGGATTCAAAGATAACGCCGATACCATCGGCGACATACCACACATCGCTGCCACGGAACCTGAGAATTTAACCATAACAGATTTCTTGGTGCTTAAGTAATATTCTTCATGTAGATAACTTGTAAAAGAAGTAAGATAACTTATTAGTTATTTACCAATTGGATCAAGCTTGACTCTATTGGCAAATAATATGTAGTGAGTATCTGTGAAGGCCCAATCATGAATCATCATATGATCATCAATCTTGAATTCTTTCGTTTGTATTAACTTAAATTCCGAATCATACTCTGCAAATAATAAAATTTTTCGTTAGGATAATAAATAATAAACAAGGGTGAAAAAAAATAATAATAATAAACAAGAAGTAAGAAGGAAAAATCATTTTTTTATAACAAAATCAACAGATTATTTATTTATTTACCACAAAATGTGAAGATGCTCCGAGGTAAAAGCATATCTTCGGCGTTACAAGTCACCGTTAAAAGTCTGTTTCTTCGACCATCGATTTTGTAATGTGACAAGAACCGTTTCGGTGGCATCTTAAATACACCTTCATATGATAAATTAATTCATTAATATTCCATCTAACAATGTTTAAGATTGATGCGCACAATTTAATAAACTACAAACTTTTAAACAATTTATCTTATATACAGAAAAATATAATTAACTAATAATAATCCAACCAATAAAAAATAGATTGCATGATTTAATGAATTAAAATATTCAAATAGCTTTATATTTTTTTTAGTTATTCGAAAATTATTAATTTGAAACCACTGTCTGAATAATGGACAACATATAATACTTTAAATTTTAAAATAATTTTACTCTTTTAATAAGTTTAAACGTAAAAGAAAAGAACATTAATACCTTGAAGTATAGGTTTCAACAAATTTGCGGCTGTGTCCCATATATCATGACCAGACAAATCTCTGTCGGAACATACGTCATCATCATCACAACCGTTGATTTCGACGTTAAATCTCCCGACTGTATCCAACGATCCAGATTCAATCTCATACGGTTCACCACCTTCCCATAAACAAAGCAACCGCCCAGACCATTTCAAAACGCTAGTATTAGCAACGTTCTTCATAACTTTCGTGTTTCCAAATTTCTTCCCACCTTTTAAAACCGAGAACGGACCTCGGTGCGTAAACCGCCACGTGTCGGTTTTCGCATCGTGCTCTTCTTCTTTAGCTTCCGTTTTAACGTACTTCGCCGTGTAGGTTGCTCTCCGCTCGTTTCCGTCGATGCGAAACGCGCGGAGATAACCGTGACCGTCTAGTGGATGAACCGTTGAGCCATAGTCGTCGGTGAAAAGTCCTGGACCGGCTAAGTAATATGTACCGGAAGGGAAATCGATTGGTATTGAACCTTCGGTTGGTTTAATCGTGACCGGTTCGAGTGTCTCGGAACGTTGGGAGATGAATAAAGATTGGTAGTCGCGGAAAGCTGAAGATGTTGACTCGTCTAGGGTTGTTCCGGTACGTTCTAAACCGGTTTCCGGTATAGATATCGCTATGGCGGCACGTGGCGGTGCAAGAGGTGTTGGAGCTTGTTGATGATGAATGGGTGGAGAGTTTGTTGGTGGAAGAAATATTTTAGGCGGGATAGAGATAGACATTTTGGTCAGCATGCTTCTTTTTGGTAGTATGCAAATTATAGTATATTGTTTTCTTTCATACACTCAAAGCATATGCTATATATAGATATTTTTTCGGTTTGTACCCCAATGACAAATAATTCATTTTACTAGAGGCAGCTACAAAGTTCAAATACTGACTTTACGAGTCTAACACGAATTGAAATACTTGAACCTGAATTTAAAAAAGTATTTGAACATATCTTAGTTTTGAGTAGTTTGAATTTCAGGTAATATTCCACCCGAATCCGAACATGTATTTCAAAATTTCAAAAAATTCGAAAAATCTAAAATTCGAATAAATATCTAAAGATATTCATATACACAGATAAGTATTTCAACGAGTATTTGGATTAATCTAAAAATTCAAAATACTCGAAATATCTCGAAAAACTCAAACTCAAACACTCAATCCGGAGAGGAGCAACTAGACCAATGGTTGCATGTCATCTCACGAGAACAAAGTTCGAATCTTGCACATGCCTCTAATAAGATGAATTATTTGTCATTAGAGTACATACGACAACAAAAAGCACTCAACCCGAATTTAACTAAATTCAGTCTACCTAAATCGAAACCAAACCAAAAACTATAAATATCCGAACGAGAGTTATAAAATTAAAGTTCAAGATCCGAATCCGAACTAAATAAACCCAAATTCTTTCGGATATCCGAACGTCCAACTCTAATAAAGTTTATACCCTAACAAAAAAAAACAATTATATTATATAGAGTGAACAAAAATGGATACGTGGCTGTGTGCATGTTCAGCAACTATGGTGGGGCATAAAATGTTGGTGATTTTTGTGGAAGACATGAACATATTTGGATTTGAATCAAAATTCGAAAATGGCAGACATAATACTAAGCAGATGCATCTTTTTATTCAGTATTATATGCAATTTAAAATTGAATTAGTGTGATTAGAAACTTGGAAACGAATATTATTACGTCACACGACATATATACCGTTAATTAATAAAAATCCTTTTAGTTGTTGCTCATGTAACTTACATAATTATTGCAAATATTCACTCGTAATATCAAAGTATTGAGTATGAACAATACAATATATTATATATAGAAGAGTGAAGTATAACAACAAACCAAGAAGTGATCACCGACACTCCACAACTTGATACCAATGATAGATATGGAACATTTTTATGTTGTGTCTATAAGTGTATTGTCGTCTAGATAATTATGTTCTAATCAATTAATAAACTAATAAGAGACTTTTTTTTTGTTGACAAGTTGTTAGGGTACAATCCAAGTCCCACATCGGATATTTTAGACAAGAAAGTCTAATATATAAACAGACTTCAACCCCTACTTAATGTGAGGCCTTTTGGAAGTAAAAGCCCGAAAGCAAATTTGTGAGCTCTTTGTCAGTTTGGCCCAGAGCGGACAATATCACACTAAGGAGAAGGGTTGGACAGAGTTTATGACGGACATCAAGCCCAGGAGACGCATCTGGCCCCAATGGGGCGTCCGGTCCGTCATAACAAATTGGTACCTTTACTTAATGTGAGGCCTTTTGGGAATAAAAGTCCGAAAGCAAATCAGTGACAATATCATTAAAAAAATCCGTGAGCTCTTTGCCAGTTTGGTCCAGAGCTGACAATATCACACTAAGGGGAGGGGTTGGGCAGGGTTTATGACGGACATCAAGTCCAGGAGAGGCATCTGGCCCCAATGGGGCGTCCGGTCCGTCATAACAAATTGGTACCCTTACTTAATGTGATGCCTTTTGGGAGTAAAAGCCCGAAAGCAAATCAGTGAGAGCTTTGCCAGTTTGGCCCAGAGCGGACAATATCAAACTACGGGGAGGGATCATAACACAAGTAATAATCAATTCTTTGTTTAAAAAAATCTCCACTAACATAATGATCTTATTTTTTTGTGCGTTGATCTTATTGGCTAGATCAACTAATATTTGTTTGAATGAAGCTTCAAAATCGACCCACTTTGGATTATAATAAAATACTTTCGAGAGTGAAACATTTATTAAATTTTATTAAAGAAACTCATTATGGTTTCGGGTTTCAACGTTAAAATCATGTAACCCCCTCATTCACATGTCTTCGGTTTGGAGAACATTTAGAGACAAGTCTTTGGAACAATTACATTCAATAAACCATGTTAAACCATAGGCGCCCATATTTTATAAAACTATATAATAACTAATAAGTATATGCCATGTTATTAATAGTTTACATGTTTTTAATTTTCAACTATATGGTTAAGGTGTAAGGACTTGATAATTATGTGGAGTTGGTAATTTGTTTGGTAATTTCTTTTAAACAATTTTTAAAAACAACTTCTTGTATAGTTTTTTTTATGGAAATAAAGTTTTACATTTTAGAAAAAAATATCCAAAAGCTGCCATGTCGTAAACGTATAAAAAAGAGCTATATACTCAAGATTCTAAATAGAAGCGGGCACAAGGTAAACATTTGCTATATATTTGATTTATTTTATACAAATAATAAAAGTTTAAATATATATTTGACTTATATCAAAAACTAGTACTTGTTACTTTGAGTACGTATTCAAAATGGTTTTCTTGTAAATTATTCGTTTCGTTCTACTATTTGTTACTTATGAAATACTTGCAAATACTTGTGAGTATTTGAATATCATTTTATGAATTACGTATTCACACTTAAATTGCTCAAAATTAAGTACTTATGCTTACTTTTAAAGAAGAAAAAAAAAGACAAATAAACTTGAAAGTTTTGTTTACTTCTCACAACAAAAATATCTCATCTAGAATCAAGTTACAAATTTTTTTTTTCTTATGGTCCAACTAATTTGTTTATCCGTTTTTCGGTCACAGTCTAAACAATATGTTTTATCAATGTTTTATTTATTTTAATAATAGAAAAGAAGTAACATATTGCAATATTAACACTCAATAATTTGATGCATGAGTTGATAACAAAGGATATTTTAAAAAAAACAAGACACTAAAACTCTATAATTTTGATACATGTGTTAAGGATACTTAAAAAATCAAGACATGTAAAAAAGAGTAGCAAATACAAAACGATTAACGAGTATTTGTACTCAACACCGATTCTTTTAATGAAAAAATGTCCCAATTATTTCGTATACACCGTTTCAAAACTTGTTAGTTTTATATGTTAATCAATATATATCTTCAAAACAAAGCACCATATCCAAATTAAGGATTTCTTCTCCAATTATTGTTATGTTCAAAAGTGGTATCTATTGTGTACAAACGCAAAGCCTATTTCAAGATGAGATAGTAACCAAAGAACAATACAAGATGTGTATTTTGTTGTACAAGACAAAAGAAGGCTAGTCAAATCATATTCTTATTTATTATTTATCTCTCTATACAAAATTATGTTTAAATCACATAGAGGTTAAGTAAAATTTGAGTAAGTGCAAATTTTTGTAACGTCCCCAACCGTCTCTATTGTGTCTGACGGCCGAGAGCGTTACTTCGTGGAAGCTTTAAAGTCATAATTTACTGTCATGCAATCACTACGCGATCTTTTCCCTTGCTTTATCCTCACTCGCACGATTCCAAAAATTAACTTTCCGAAAAGTCACCTATCCTAGTTGCGTTCCAGTACAAACACGCTTAACTATGGAGTTCTATTAGGACTAGTGACCGAAAAGATAAATGCACTTTGATGACATGAATAGTTATTAGAAGTAAACACTCAAACCCAACATAATGAGACATACAAACCCATATTCAAGTCCATGTAATTAGGTATAAGCAAGTAAATTAATATATATATGCTTGCGAAGAGAACTTGAGTTGTAACCTTGAGAGTTGCCTCAAAGCAACTCTCCTCCTCCTCTATTATACGAAGTTAATCAAAGAATCTTTTTGATCTTGGTTACAACTTTAAAGCTCTTTCCTTTCTCTTTAGTTATTACATAAAAAAAACTCATTTGGGCTATTTCATATTTTATCATTTCTCTATGAATTTATTTCAATAAAGATATTAGCTTGAATAGCTTAAATCTACTTGTTTTGAATTTCTATCGATAGTCAAATCAATCATTTTAAATCCTCCTAATATATCAATTTGTTTAAACTGGGCCTCACAATTTTGTTCATTGTAGAAGATGAATCCATCGTACTATAACGCACTCGATGAGTTGAAAGAGTGAATGGGAGGAGAGTAATGGTGGAAGATTAGTGCTAAGTGCTAAACCAAAATATATTTTAAAAATCAAAAGAAGTATTATATTATGATTATAAGTTTGATTAAAATGTTTTAATATTTTGACCATGAAATATTAAAGGTGATTGAAACGTGGGTCTCATGTGTTTGTTTCTTCATCATTTTAGCCGTCTATGTCGAATCTGATGACGTCATGCATTCATATCACTTGTCTGTAATTTAAGAAGCTTTGTGATTAAATTTCCCTAAATGGAGTTTCATTGAATTATCTTAATTAGTATTTGCCCATAATGATTTTTTGTATATTATAATAAAATTTTTCCCAATATGATAGCACTAAAAATGATGTGTTCAAACAACAGACAATATCAGGCCAAATATGTTTGTGGAATATCTTTGATAAATTAATGACTTGAAAGTTTAAGGTCAAAATGTAGAATAAATTGTAATAACTGGTTGTTGAATAAAAGAAAAGTTAATTCTTATATTACCTTTTATTAAAAAACCACTAAAATTATTTTTTTTTCTAAAAATTACTATCAAAAGTTTTGGTTTTCCAAAATATTTTCTAAAAATAACACTAAACTTTTTGGTCCACAAAACTTTTTTTTTGTCGGCAATCCGGATCACAAAATCTAAGTATTTAAACTACTAAAACTAGTTTTTCTAACCTTAAAAAATAATCTAAGAGTTTTAAATACAAATACTAAACTCAAACTTTTTTTTTAAATAAAAAGTCATTTTTAATGTTTCTAAAATTAAAAAACATAATATAAAATAATATGTTTGTCTATTTTAAAAGTGTGTATATATTAGTCCACAAACATTTTATTTAAACTACTAAAACTAAACTTTAAATTTTTTATATCCGCAAAACCTAATATTTAATTTACTAAAACTAAATTTTCTAACCCTAAAATATAATCTCAAGAGTTTTAAATACAAATACTAAACTCAAACCTCAATGTTTTTTAAATAAAGTCAATTTTAATGTTTCTGATATTTTTTTAAAATATAAAACGATATGTTTTTGTATTTTAAAGAGTGTGATATATATTTGTCCACAAACATTTTATCAATGGAAAATTTTCTAAAGGAAAATTATATTTTGCGGAATAAATAAGAAAATGGAAGAGAAAAAACAGTAAAACGACGTCGTCAAGTTTACTTTCCAGTAACCTGGTCAATTTCCCGGTTTACACTAACCGGTCCTCTGCCATCTCCAACTCGAAGCGGCAAACCGAGATTACAATAAAAATGTCAAAAGAGACTTCACCGCCAAAAAAAAGTTCTTCACACGAAGTAGTCGACGAACGACGATGGAGTACGAACGGCGACTTGAAGCGGCGGCCAAAATCATACTCGCGGAGGATTCGAAAGCAAACCAGACACCTCCAGATTACAGAGATTTCGGAGTCACGGCGACTCTTAAGCCTCACCAAGTCGAAGGAGTCTCTTGGCTGATTCGGAAATATCTACTCGGCGTCAATGTCGTTCTCGGTATGTCTTCGATTCCGTCTTTAGAGTAACCGATCTTCGATTAATCACACTTTTTCTGATTTTCAATTTGTGTTTTGATTCTAATTTCAGGAGATGAGGTATATACTGCTTTGATCTTAGAATGGTGGATTACATCTCTTTTGATTTGTTAGTGTTAATCGAAGCAATTTTGCAGATGGGTTTAGGGAAGACTCTACAAGCAATTTCGTTTCTGAGTTACTTGAAGTTTCATCAAGGATTGTTAGGGCCATTTCGTGAGTCAATGAGATCTTCTCTCTGATTTGATATGTTTGATAAGAGAGATAGATTCTAATGTTTCTGTGTAATTTTGGCAGTGGTGCTTTGTCCTTTGAGTGTAACAGATGGTTGGGTATCAGAGATAAATAGGTTCACTCCAAAACTACAAGTTCTTAGATATGTCGGTGATAAGGATCGTCGTCGGTCTTTGCGTAAGTTAATGTATGATCATGTCAAGAAGAGTTCTAAGGTGAGTTTTTAACCGAGCCATTGAAATGTAGCAATTAGCAAAGTTATAGTTCAGCTCTGTGTACTGTAATTTCGATCTTGTTTTTTTCTTTCCAGGGATCGTTATTACCCTTTGATGTTTTGTTGACAACATATGACATAGCATTGATGGATCAAGACTTTCTTTCTCAAATTCCTTGGCAGTATGCTATAATTGATGAAGCTCAAAGACTCAAGAATCCCAATAGCGTATGATTCCAATATGCTACTAGACAAATCCGTTTAGCTGTGAATTGAATGATAGATCATTAGTTGATAGATGCCAGATGAATACTTCGACTTACTTACACATTGCTTTGATGTGCTAGTCTAGCCGTTTGTATAGTTTTATTGTACATTGATAGAAACCCGCTCGTTAGGCTTATACATGAAAATTTGATCCTGGACACTTATCTAAAGTTGGTTATGTCACAGGTCCTGTACAGGGTCTTACTTGAACAGTTTCTCATTCCACGACGTCTCTTGATTACTGGCACACCTATTCAGAACAATCTTACTGAACTTTGGGCTCTGATGCATTTTTGCATGCCACTAGTTTTTGGGACACTGGATCAGTTTCTTTTCACATTCAAAGAGACTGGGGAATTTTTATCAGGTTTGCTCGGTCTAGCCATATTGTGCTCTGGGCAATCTAACATTTTTGTGTTGATATTCATTCGGAAACTGGTCGAAAGTTATACACTACTATTTTTATGCCATCTGTCGTGAAAACAGGTCTTGATGCATCAAATGTCAAGGAAACATACAAGAGTTTGAAGTTTATCTTAGGCGCCTTTATGCTACGGCGTACAAAATCTTTGCTCATCGAGTCTGGGAATCTGGTGCTGCCACCTCTCACAGAGCTCACTGTGTAAAGTCTTTTACTTTGTATAGCTAATTATTTCCAGAAAATGTATGGTTCTCTTGTCAGATCTTATTGTTCTGTCTTTTCTTTCAAGATAGAATGGTTCCACTTGTCAGTCTTCAAAAGAAGATATATACTTCAATATTGAGGAAAGAGCTTCCAGGGCTTCTCGCACTGTCTTCTGGAGCATCCAATCATACTTCTTTGCAAAATATCGTGAGTTAGTTTCTCATATTTATTATCAGGCGATTCAACTTATTTCATAACTCGTTTTCAGTGAAAAATATGCAGTTTTCATTTATTTTTCTATCTGTTTCCTTGAGCAGGTGATACAGCTCAGAAAAGCGTGTAGCCACCCTTACTTATTTCCAGGTATTGAACCGGAACCTTTTGAAGAGGGTGAACACCTTGTTCAGGTAACACAAATGTTTGCTAACTATCCAAACAATCCTCACTATATGTTGTCATTAAGTAAAAGTTTTTCTAACTAACAATTGCGTTCTGACAGGCGAGTGGTAAGCTTTTAGTTTTGGATCAACTGCTCAAGAGGCTTCATGATATTGGACATCGTGTCCTCCTATTTTCCCAAATGACCTCTACACTTGACATTTTGCAGGTTTTGTCGTAGAGCTATTTAATTTTCTTGCAACATCTCTGCATCATAAATTACACTGACATGTAGCTTCTATCAAAAACAGGATTTTATGGAGCTTCGTAGATATTCTTATGAGCGTCTTGATGGATCAGTGAGGGCCGAAGAACGTTTCGCTGCCATAAAGAGTTTCAGCACAAAAACAGAAAGTAAATTGGATACTGAAGCTGATGGAAGCAATGCCTTTGTTTTCATGATCTCAACAAGAGCAGGGGGAGTCGGTTTGAATCTTGTTGCTGCTGATACTGTTCGTTATTTCTGGCTTTTTTTCCTTGCTATTTCTTGTGAAAATGGAATACATCTACATAGAGAAAGATAAGTATGATTTGATTCTAGTGCTTATTCGAGTAACTCTTTTAATACTCAGGTTATATTTTATGAACAAGATTGGAACCCGCAGGTGGATAAGCAAGCTTTGCAACGGGCTCATCGGATTGGACAAATCAGTCATGTGCTCTCTATAAACCTCGTTACTGAACAAACCGTGGAGGAGGTCTGTTGTAGTATCTTTAATCATAAACTCATCGTACTATATTATCAAAAACGAAATGTGTGTGTGTGTGTCTATTCAGGTTATTTTGAGGAGGGCAGAGAGAAAGTTGCAGCTTAGTCATAATGTTGTGGGAGATAATATGGAAGAGAAAGAAGAAGATCGTGGTGATTTGCGGTCTCTAGTGTTTGGTTTACAAAGGTTTGATCCCGAGGAGATTAACACTGAAGAATCTGATAACCTGAAAATGGTAGAAATAAGTTCTCTTGCTGAGAAAGTTGTTGCAATACGTCAAAACGTTGAACCGGATAAGGAAGCGAGAAAATTTGAAATTACTTCGACTGACACTTTGCGAGGAAGTTCATCATCGGCAAATCTGTATTCCGAGCTTGATGAAGCTTCTTACCTTTCATGGGTTGAGAAATTGAAAGAAGCGTCACGATCAACCAAGGATGACAAATTTCTGGAGCTGGGAGCTAGGAAGAACGTATCTGAGGAAAGACACGAGAGAGTTGAGGCAGCCAGGAAAAAGGCAGAAGAGAAGAAATTAGCCACTTGGGAAGCACACGGTTATCGGTCTTTGTCTGTTGAAGAGCCGATTTACCCTGATGATGTTGATTCCAGTTCGGATGCCGGATCTGTTCACTTTGTTTATGGAGACTGCACACACCCATCAACTGTCTCTCTTGAGCCAGCTATCATATTCAGGTAAACCTCATTCCATAATTGTTCTACTGAAGAAAAAACGAATCTCAAGTAAGCTCTGAAATTTTCAAATATTGATTTATCGCAGCTGTGTTGATGACTCTGGAAACTGGGGACGTGGAGGAATGTTTGATGCTCTGTCAAAACTTTCTAATGCTGTACCCGATGCGTATCACCGAGCATCTGAATTTAAAGACCTTCATCTTGGAGATCTGCATCTCATAAAAATCGATGGTCTGTATCTTTCCTGCTTCAATTTATTCTTTCCTGTTTTCTCAAGATCTTCATTTTTTTCCCGGTCGTGCAGGCGACAATGATGACCAGCAAAACAAAGAAGAAAGCAAACCTCTTTGGGTGGGACTTGCAGTTGCACAATCTTACAATCCGAGGCGTAAAGTCCCTCGTAGTGGCATTTCAATTCCAGACCTTGAACGTTGCTTGGCCAAAGCTTCATTCTCTGCTTCTCAGAAATCAGGTATATACAGAAACTTCATTTCTGTTCCCATAATTCCTTTAAACATTTGTTTTCCATCCTAATAACGTCTCTATATTCAAAAGCTTCGCTCCACATGCCGCGTATCGGTTACCAAGACGGTTCAGATCGGTCTCAATGGTACACTGTTGAGCGTCTACTTCGCAAATACTCCTCCATCTTCGCCGTCAAAATATTCGTGTAATGTTACCATACTTATCACATTGTTAAAAAATGCGAAAGCAAAACTCATAATCGCCATTTTTGTTGTTGTTGCAGGTACTATTACCGTCGATCTCCCTGACGATCTCAACCTTCTTCCTCTGTGCTACTCACTCTGTTCAAATGTTCTGTCCAGCAATGCGTAATACGGTGCCGTTGTATTAGCGTTAAACGGTGACGTTGTGGTAGCGCCGTTGTATTAGCCTAAAACGGCGCCGTTGTATTAGCCTAAAACGGCGCCGTTGTATTAGCCTAAAACGGTGCCGTTGTGCCTAAAACACGGTGCCGTTGTGTTAGCGTAAAAAACGGTGCCGTTATTGGCGTAATACGGTGCCGTTTATTAGCGTAATACGTTGCCGTTTGTATTAGCGTAATACGGAGTCGTATCTTGGTCAATGTCTTGCTCAGTGTTCATAAATGTATTACGGTGTCGTTCGGTTTAGTGTTTTGTAAAGATATTGCTTAAATGTTCAAAAATGCAATACGGTGGCGTTTTTGTTTTATTAAGTATATAATTAGGCCCAGTAGTGGCCCATTATATAAGCCCATATCTAAATATATATTACTCGACAAGTTTCTCTCTCTCTCATCTCGATCGCTGAGCGAATGTACACGTGTTGCGTCTCGAGAGCCTTTTCTTCGACGCTCGTCAAATTGTTTGTACGGTTATATATCTTCTTCTTCTTCTTCGTTCTTTTTTTTTCCCTTTTCCTGCGGGTTAAGATATGAATCAGAAGAATCGTTGAAGGCATCTCATATGTTTCGTTTCGATCCGACATTCCTAAAGCTCCAGGTACTTTGAATCTCTCGTTTTTGAATCCTTTTCTTCTTCCTGGATCTGTTCTTCGCAACTTTGTTGCTTTTTTTTGCCATTGATGTAGAATTTAGGCGTTGCCGTTGATGAAAAATTTGAGCCTCTTTCACTTGCATGTTTCTGGATTCCTAAGGTTGCTGCTCGTTTTCATATCAGGAATCGAAACTCTTCATGCTTTGATTTGATTGTGTTTTTGTATATTGTTTGTTAGAAATTGATCAAAATGGGAGAAGCTGGTGAATCTAAAGAAGGAGAATCTATCACGCCTCTAGTTGTAAGTAATGTTGCCATGATTCCTTCCTTATTCTCACCATTTTTAGTTATAGTTTTCAGAATCTTTGTTCTTTGTTCTACTAATCAGAATCATCTTACCGAGATTTCGATTTGGATTCAACATAGCGTTTTCTTCTCGAGTACAGGGCGGTGGAACTGGAGAAAATGAGACTTCACCACAAATGTTTAATTCTCTACCAGCTCTTAATGATGCTGCTTCGTATATAACTCAAGCAACCTCTTACTTTGGGAGCTGTTTTTCTAACTATTCAGGTACATTCTTTTCGTTCACTATATAGCGACCCCGTCAATTCAGGCTTTCGCTTAGAGAAATTTTCAATTTTTTTCTTTAGTTGACTATGGCGGTAAGGATTCGCGTTATTCTATTTCCCATCCCCATGAGTTGTTACGATCAACTTCATGTGTTGACGGGAATTCTCCAGTAAGTGTGTGCGTTTCACCTGGTGAAAGGTGCTCTACTTCTTCAGAGGCATCTACCCCTACAGCCAACAGCCCATCAATGGAGTCTACTGAGCAGGCAACAACTGCAATAGTGACATCAAATCGGTTAGGTTTAAGTGGATTTTCGATATTTCAAGGGTGAGTATTCTTTGTATGACAATACAAATTCCCCATACTAAGAGAAATGAAAAATGCTTATAATATGAAATGTGGACTGAGGCATTACAATAATCTCTATACATGACTTATTCTTGATTATGTTTTCAGATTTTGGGTGACTGATCTATCTGTTTTTTTTTATCAGGCTCATGGAGCGGGCACGGAGGACTGTCCGTGGCTCGGCAGATGACATAGGATGGTTACAGCGTGACCCGGAGATGCCTCCTGTTGAAGATGGAACTGAGAGATTCCATAAAATTCTGGATGACATCGGGTATGGATTGCTGTAGTTGCATGTTTTTACTTACCTGGGTCTTTGTAATCTGCTGTTTAGCATCTTGATTTTACTGAATGGCTGCATTGGTTGGTTTTGCATCTCTAGGCATGGTGTACACAGGCTTCCAAATACATTGGTGTATTTGTTAGTTCCAGGTAGCAATTCTTATTCTTACCTGCCAGCCACTTAGACTACATTACTGCATGTTGTAGAACTTGTAGAATTTAATGGCAAAAAACAAAATTTTCAGGTCTTTTCAGTAATCATGGACCTCTGTATTTTGTGGATACGAAAACCAAATTCTCAAAGATGGGTTTGGCTTGTCATATTGCGAAGATTCACAGTGAGGTAATCATAACTAACACTACTTAATACAGTTACGTTTGGTGTATAGTTTACTGATATATGGAAGAATGTTTATATATCAAGTCTTCGGTTGAGAAAAATGCGAGAGAGATAAAGGAATACATAGAGGAACTATGTTGGGGATCTAATAAAAAGGTTCTACTTCTTGGGCATAGCAAAGGAGGTATAGATGCAGCGGCTGCTTTATCTCTATACTGGCCTGAGCTAAAGGATAAGGTCGCTGGGTTGGTATTGGCTCAGAGCCCATATGGTGGAAGCCCAATAGCTACTGATATTCTCCGTGAAGGACAACTCGGTGATTATGTCAATTTGAGAAAGCTCATGGAGATTCTAATATCCAAAGTTATTAAGGTTTGCAACAACTCTCTATTCGGCTTGTTTCAGATGCATTATCTTGTTTTAGAGAATTGAATTGGTAGATATCGCACTTTTCTCGTGAAGGGTGATATTCTAGCTTTGGAAGATTTAACTTACGAGAGAAGAAAAGAGTTCTTGAAGAAGCATCCGCTTCCTCGAGAAGTCCCAACGGTTTCATTCCTCACAGAAGCTAGCATAAGCCCAGCGGTTCTAGCCACTTTATCACATGTCGCACACGCTGAACTTCCTTTGACAAAACAAGCAACAAAACTCCCAGTGGTAATGCCACTTGGTGCAGCAATGGCTGCTTGCGCTCAGCTGCTTCAAGTCAGGTACGGAGAAAAAAGTGACGGGCTAGTGACTTGCTGCGATGCAGAGGTTCCTGGTTCGGTAGTGGTTAGACCCAAACGGAAACTAGACCACGCGTGGATGGTTTACTCTCCATTGAATGAGGCCCCTTTGGAAGCTGATGCTGCTCAAGTTTGTGAAGCTCTCTTGACATTGCTTGTACAAGTTGAGGAAGAGAAACAACGCAAACTTGCGACTAAGAACGATTGATAAACGTTCTTCTAACACTTTAAATTAACTAGATCTAATATTATCCACGACAACAACACTTATTCGAACACTTAACATTAAAGTATATCGGTATGATTGTAATATTACGGATGTGATTTTTTGCGGTTTTGTGTTTGGTCTCTGTGCGACGACGTCTTCTCCTGTCGGGCTCGTAGGTTTAACTTGTTCTTCTTGTTCTTTGGCAAGCGTTTGGGTTTTTACCTTTGTTTTTACGATTTTTGTTTGCTCTTTTTCACCGTCAAGTCTTTGTTTGGTATTTTGATCTCATGGTTTTTTCGCATACTGTACAGTTGTAATCGTAAATAAACTTTTCGTTGTTCTCTGGGAATACATTTTATAAAAAAAGCATTGCTGTTATTTTTTTTAATGGTTGATTATTTAAATTATACAATTATTTTAGTTTCAATGTATGACTATTTGATTTAATAGATGATTAGCTACATGTTATGATGCGGAAAATGGTAGAAAAGTGAGTGGTTTAACATTAACAAAAAAGGAGTGATTGTGATCGTTGAGCTCTTCAGATGAACCGGGATAGTTCGGTTCGGTTCGTTGGAGAATCTCTGGACCGGTCCAGTGATTATATCCACCTGTAAATGGAATATTATTTATTTCCCAAATTACCCTCAACATATACGCAAAATTGCGCAATCGTACTCGAATTTACTTCGTCTCTCTCTCTCTCTCTCTCTCTTTCTCACTCGAGTGCTTTGTGTGGGACTCAACCGATTGTAATATCAGAATCCCACAAAAAGATCAGACAAAGCCTGCCTGTGTGTTTGTGTGTGTGAGAGAGATAGAGAGAAAGAATTAGAGTTTGGTTTGAATTTAGAACACCGATGAGATTAGGGTTTCTTCTTTAGTTTTAGGGAAACTAGGCTATCGAATTCACCTCGGTTGAAACTATCACTCACCTTGATTTTGCGATAGATCGTTTAAGGTTTCTTCATTGGACTACAGGTTCGATTTGGTATTTTGGGTTTTGTAATCGGGTTTTCGTTAGGCAAATCTTATCGTAAAAAAGTTTTTTTGTGTGTGTTCCTGTTGGAGATTCTAGGGTTTTTGAAATGGCGAGCACAGGCGAGCCGGATCGTAAACGGCGTCACTTTAGCTCCATATCACCCACAGAAGCGGCGGCTGCCGTAAAGAAACAGCCTTTCTTTTGGCCCTCCTCCGAGGACAAGGTTCTTTCTTTATTTCCCTTTTGTGCATGCACTTTACATATAGGTTTCTCTTCTTGTAAAGCTTTATTGTCTAACTAGTTTGATATTTCGAGCTATAATTAGTTATCACAAACTTGATTTGGATAACGATTGTAAGTCTGCGTTTTCGACTAAATGTTTCTGTTATCTTTGTTGTTCTCTTGAGGGTTTATGAAATTTTTAACTGAAAAAGGAACTCATTTGTATATCAATTAAAGTGCTTTTAACTTATCAACCTCTGACGCCACGCCTTGAATTTCGACTCTTCGGTTTTCAAGGGATTCTGTATCTGAGGGATTTTATTATGTTTGATACAGCTTGATACTGCAGTTCTTCAGTTTCAAAACCTGAAGCTATCACAAAAGCTAGAGGCTCAGCAGGTTGAGTGTTCTATTCTTGAGGATAAGCTTTCTCAGATCAAGGAGAAACAGCTACCGTACAGTTCTAGTTTGAAGACTGTCCATAAGTCTTGGGAAAAGGTGAGACTCAATTTTGTTTTGGTTTATTATATTGCTGAAATCCCCTTCCTCCTGTCTCGCCTACCAAAAAATAAACTGTTGTTTTGGTTCTTTTTTCTAGAAAATCTAATTAGTGATTTTGTAGCAGCTTGCAGCTGCAGTGGAATCATGCTCTGTTTGTGTGAGTGATTCAAGCAGTAGCGCTCATAGGTTTGTAAACAAGGAGGGTATGAACAACTTTTGCTTGCCTCTTCTTCGTTTTGCTAGTGCTAAGATCTAGTTTAGATTTGGTGCTATATGTTAGAAATATCATTTTTTTAAAGTAGGACTTGAAATTCCTACGCAGATGGATCTTCTCCTGCCCTCAAAGATGATTTCATCAATCGGCTACTTGAAACTGGTGCCACTGAGAGCTCATCATCAAATATCTGCTCAAATCGGATGGAAGAAAATGGAGGAAGTACATCAAGCCAATTGACACAAACCTTGTATAACCTAGTAGCTGCGACCAATGACTTGAGGTGTCTGAAGGATGAATTATATCCCACAGTTCTCAGAACGGATCTTGATAAAGGTATTTCTTCCATTTCATTCTATTGTCAGCTTGTGTCATGGCCTTCATTTCAATTTCGGTATTAACTTAGGTCTTATGTGAAATTCCTTTCCTTACTAGAAATGTGTGGTCAGCTAGCACTGAGCGAGTTGGAATCAGAAATTAAAACTTTCAGAGTGGTTCTAGACGATGCCCTTGTGAAGTCTAAATCTCTTTCGAGAGAATTGCAGAGTCTTCGCGATGCTGATGCTAAAGTTAGAGCAGACCTTAAACGAATAAGAGGTAGCTACTTAGTCTTTTCTCATTCAATTGTTGACTGTTACATGGACATCTTATCTATGAATCAAAAATAAAGTTCTATTCACATGCGTGCCTTGACAGAAAATGGTCAATTTTAAATTGGGGAAGCTACTGAAATCATATTCTGCTTTTTTTATGTTGAGGATAAGACTAAGTGTAAGTAGAGAGTAATCAAATTGTGAATCTCTCATTTGAGTTACCCGTGTTCATATGGTTAAATACATGGTAGGACATACAAAAGTTTATTTCTTTAAGCGTTATATACATTTACAAAAACAAAGCACCTTTAAATCTGAAAACCGATAACCTTTTTATCTTGAGATGTAATAAGATTTCTTGTCAGAAGTAGACAGTAGCCTGTAAAGATATTCAACAGAGTATTCCTTTCTGTGATGAGCTATTGCTATAGTTTAAATGCCTGCTCACAGATCTATGCTTTCTGACTGCTAGTTGAGCTGATAATGTACTTTGCTTGGCTATTTTAAGGGGAGCTTGAGAATGAAGTTGTGGATCTTCAACAGTGTAACGGTGACTTGTCAGCACTAAGAGCAGAAAGGGATGCAACAGCAGGGGCGTTTTTCCCAGTGTTGAGCCTTGGGAATAAGCTTGCTACTGGAGATAAAGGCAGGGATAAACAACGGGATCTGCAAGACATGGAATCAAATTTGAAAGAGTTAACGGTATTTTTCGTTTTAGTGTTGTGTTTTTGTTGGTAATGCTTGGGGTTTTGGTTTTGATTATCTGCGTGAATTCTGTAGATCTTGGCGTCAAGCCGGCTACAAGAGCTAAAGGATCTTCATGAAGAGAGGACAAAGATTCTGGAAAAAATGAGTAGTTTACATGTCAGCTTATGATCCATTAGATTATCTACCCGTAATTGTATTACTTTATTTCTGCAAGTGTTTTGATTTCAGGAAACTTGTAGAATGTTTCCTCTTCCTATTGCTAAAACTGATAAAGAGTTTTCTAACAGAACAAGTCGAAGTCTGTGAGGAGCATCTCATCTTCTCAAGCCTTCCTTTCATTAAAAGACCAGCTGGGAAAATCCAAAGATGCAGTTTTGCACTATATGGCTTTACTTGAGAAACTGCAGGTTATATATAGATTGGCATTTTCGTTTTATATTTAATATCTTTATGGAGTTTCTGGTTTATAGACGGTTGTGAAACTTTCCTCCATTCGGAATTTTCAGGTGGAAAAAGATAGTATAGTCTGGAGGGAAAGGGAGATGAATATAAAAAATGAACTTGTTGATGTTTCCCGAAAGTCTTCTGCTGTTGCTGATTCTAGAATTGCTTCTTTAGATGTGGAGATACAAAAGCAGCTGGATGACAAAAAACGAATCAAGACTAGGCTGGGAAATATATCAAGAGAACGAGGTCATAGATTGATAACTTTTACTGCCAATTCTGTATCTCTCTTCCACCCCTATCCACTTTTAAGTCTGAGTTAGTGGTCTGCATTTCAGGTAGGAAAGAAATCTTTGCAGATATGAAGGCGTTAATTTCTTCTTTCCCAGAGGAAATGAGTTCCATGCGAAGTCAATTAGACAATTATAAAGAGACTGCTGGAGGAATTCATTCTCTGCGAGCTGATGTGCAGTCCCTCTCTGGTGTTCTATGTAGGAAGGTAGGCGATAATCTTGAATAATGAATGGTGTTACAGTTATGCATTGCTTACTTACTAAGCCTTATTGGGAACAGACAAAAGAGTGTGAAGCGTTGCATTTGAGATCAGCTGATTATGCTTCTCAGCTAAATGACCTGAATGCTACGGTATGTGGCATTACATTTACCTTTTTCAGTGTACTTTCCATTATGTCTGTGTTAACGGTGTTGATACTTTCCAGGCGTTAATTATTTGATAATTTTTCTTTTAATTATGCCAACGTTGTCAAAAATATATTTGTTGGACGAAGTACTGCGAAAGACAAATTAGCAATTATTTTCGTTGGTGGAGAGGTAGTTGTTATGTTCTTTGTTGTCAAGTAATTAGTCTGTCATGCAGGTTCGTGATTTGAAGAACAGTCACGAGGAGTTGAAGTTGTTTCTTGACATGTATAAACGTGAGTCTACTGATCCGAGGTAAGCACAGTCATATTTAATAACAAATCCAAAGATTAATAACCGAGATTTTCTTGGAGAAAAGTTTTCTCACATTTCCCTTCGTTATGGAAAAATATATAATATTAACCAGCACTTTAGTAATCTTGCCTTTGAACCAACTGTCTGATCTTGCGGAAGCTTTTACTTTTGTGTTTCTGAAGAAACCTATGTTCACTTTGCCAAATTTACTTTACAGTTCTAAGTATCTGATCAATTTTTACAGTTTCATCAGATTAAAAGTCTCTTTTGGATGTGTTAGAACTTAGAGACTTGTTCATCATCTTTTCTTGGTTGAATGCTCATTGGTAAATGCCCTCGGTGAATTCCCTTAATTATCACTTTGGATATTATACTGTGGCAGCGACATAGCCGAAGCCAAGGAGCAGGAGTACAGGGCTTGGGCCCATGTTCAAAGTTTACAGTCCTCTCTTGATGAGCAGAATCTGGAATTGCGTGTTAAGGCAGCAAATGAAGCAGAGGCTGTTTCCCAACAAATGTTGGCTGCTGCCGAAGCTGAGATTGCTGATTTAAGACAAAAAATGGATGATTGTAAACGGTGAATGAATTAATCTCGCCTTATGCTACATAAGACATGCTTCTGCAATGTCGAAGATAGATCACATATTACAGTGTTTTTTGACAGGGATAAGTATTTTCTGTTTCAGGGATGTCGCAAAGCATTCTGATATCTTGAAATCTAAGCATGAAGAACACGGAACATATCTTTCTGAAATACAGGTTTGGTTATGAAATTTCTTGTGTCTATGTCTCAGAGACATTTTTAAAACCTTGATGTTGGGTATCAATTTACAGTAACTATCTTCTTTTAGACAATTGGAAGTGCCTATGAGGACATTGTACCACAAAACCAACAGCTTTTGCTTCAAGTTACAGAGAGGGATGACTATAACATCAAGGTATTACTCCAAACTCTTCTAGTTCCTTTATCTCAGTAATCTTGTGACCCGCACGTCTTTTTGGATAGTGTTAAGCTTAGGGAAGATTGTGAATGAATATGTCATACTGGCCTTATATGTTTTGCAATACATTAGAAATAAGATTTGTAAAGGATTTGGCTTATTTCTTGGATCCGTATATGAGATTTCTTTTTCGTTGTCCGTTGTTGTTTCAGCTTTTCTTGGAAGGTGTAGCTTCGAGGCAGATGCAGGAGACTCTGCTTAACGATAAATATATCATGGAGAAGGACATACAGCAAGCCAGTGCGTTTGCCAGTTTCCTCTCCAAGAAATCGTCAAGAATTGAAGATCAGGTACATCTTGATTCCACATCTATGTGTTTGTAATTTAGTTTGCTGATTCCTAGATACTCGGTTAACTGTAAACCGTTCCTTCCTTTGAATTTAAAAACAAGTCGTTTTTTTCTTGTAGTTGAGGTTCTGCACGGATCAGGTTCAGAAAGTAGCGGAAGATAGATATCAAAAGTCTGTTACTCTTGAAAACCTTAAAAAGAAACGAGCAGACGTTGGGAATGGCTTGGATCAAGCTAGGTCAAGGCTGGAGGAGTCGCAATCTAAAGTTGAGCAAAGTCGGATGGATTATGGGGCATTGGAACTGGAACTGGAGATCGAAAGGTAAAAATCAATTACTCCCTGCCTCTTTTATGAGTCCTTATAGCGACAAAAACAAGTGTTGGTGATGAACTTACCAATCTCTTCTGCGTATATTAGGTTCAATAGGAGGAGGATAGAGGAGGAAATGGAAATAACCAAAAGGAAAGTTTCTCGTCTTCGATCTCTCATAGAAGGATCATCAGCCATTCAAAAGCTCCGACAAGAACTCAGCGAATTCAAAGAAATTTTAAAGTGTAAGGCTTGCAGTGATCGCCCGAAAGAGGTAAAAGACTCTGATTCCTATATTCTTTAGAATTCAGCAAGATTCTCCGAATCAATACTTTGTTTGGATCCTTAACCAACTGGGTGCATGCTGATTCTTTAGGTCGTGATCACGAAATGCTACCATTTGTTTTGCAACCCGTGCGTGCAAAAGCTCATAGGAACTCGACAACGAAAGTGTCCAACATGCTCAGCAAGTTTTGGACCTAATGATATTAAACCTATCTACATATGACCGCACCAAAACTCTCAAAGGCGGTTCCTTTCGCAGCCAAGCCCCGTTCAAAGGCGGTTTCTTACGTTTCCTTTTGCACTCTCTTTTTGGTTTCTTCTTCCATCAACAGTAAAAGGAGAAGGTAAAAACAGTTAGGTCTCTCTGTAATTATTATCACTCTATTTTATTGGGAAAGGTCATGAAGAAATGAGAGATTTTGAAGGAACCATACTCTGTGATTTTGATAATGTAATAGAGAGAGAGAGAATAGATAAGAAAAGAGTCTTTATACTTTTTAGGGTTTATGTCTTTTGGTTTTGTAATATGGAAAACATTTGCATCCAAAGTTTAGATTGCAGTTTGATCTTTAGATTAGTCTCTTTGTTGTTTTTACATTTGTTGTATTATCCCAACTTGTGTTTTGAAACATTTGGCCAAAAAAAAAATTCTTTGAAATATGTGATACGATGTGTTTCTACATCTTCAAAACTATCGACTAAAAGTATTTAATCAATATCAAATATTCTTAATTGATATTTTTAAAAGTCTGGGCTTTCGGATTTTTGGGTCGGGTAATTCAGATTTCGGGTAATACGTGTAGAGAAGTATAGGAACCGAGTTGTACCCCAAGCGGATCGATTCGGATCAAATTTGGATCGGTTCGGATTCTGGTCGGTTTTTAATTTTTTAGAGGATCCGAAGTGGACCAAAATCCGAAATTACCAGGCAAAATGTGAATTACCCAGAAAAAAATGAATCATCCAAACCGAATTGCTCAAAAAACCAAACTAAAATCCGAATTATCTGAAAATTCAATAAAATAATATAAAATCTATTTTTTAAAAAACTTATTCAAAAATATAAAATTTTCGGTTTAGATCCGAATCCATTCTACGAAAATAGAAACCGATCGAATTTTCAGGAGTAATCGGTTCGGTTCGGTTTGGTTCAGATTTGGATTTGGTTGGATCGATTCGTGTTTTCGGGGTTTTATGCCCAGCCCTAAAGCTAATATAGCTTTCCAAGCAACTACTCTAAACATGTAAAATATCAATGCATATCAAATAAAAAAAAACTGTTTTTGTTTTTTTTGTTTTTCTTAAGATAAGATTATTGGTATCAAAGAGATGCTCTTTTTTCACTTTTTCTCTTCTTTTAAATTAATTATTTGAACTATATGATCTTATTATTACTATTCTTCTGGTACTGCTTTCAGTTTGGTCTTTCTAATTGCTTGCTTTTACTTTTTAGTCACTTTATTCCTAAAGATAAAGACCACATGTTTCAGCTCCATTCATTTCTGGTCATGTCTCTAAGATTTATTTATACGTATAAAGGTTAAATTAGGTTAAAAATTATATAAGTCATGAAACTTTGATATATGTTTTTATAGTATACAAAATTTTAATTCTTATAACAATAGTATAACATTTGCATTGGAAACACCGAGAAATAATTTTTAATAAAAACAGATGATCTTATCAGATATAAACAACTGTTAATTATAAATTAAAAAACACACATCTATATATATATATATATATATAGACACATACAATTGCACCTTCCAATAATATGGAACTAACCGAACCAAAAAACTACAAATATTCGAACGGTTTCGATATCAAAATGTTTCGGATATCAGAACCGAACCGGATACCGATCGAGTACCCAAAATACAGAAATTTATTTATTATTCATAATTTATAGAAAAGTATTAGTTTTTATATTATTATAGTGAATTTTCAATTTCAGTTGGATAATTTAGTTTTCGGTTCAGATTTTTTGGTTTTTCAGATAATTCGAATTTTCGGATAATTTAAAATTTTTTCGTATTTCAAACCGGTTCTTATATAAAAGGATCTGAAAGATCCAAAATTTGAATTATTCGAACTAATCAAACTCGAAGATCCGAACGTTCAGCCCCGTATGGAACCATGGTGTAGTGGCAAACAATATATTAAAAAAGTGTAGGTTTTAAGTATGATTTGGACAAATTAATTGTGTGTACGAAATTAGGTTTGCATGCCACAAGATGCCAAACAACAAATTTACCTTCTTATAATTTGTCAGTCATAGTACCCTCCAAACGATCCACGTACATGTATATTTTTTCATTTATTCATAAGGAAATATTCTTTATAGAATTATTTTTTATTTTTCGATAATACTAAGAAATTATGTCGTAATTTGACCATTGTATCTTTAAAATTAGGAATAACTATAATAGATGCAAAAAAACCCATCAACTAAGTTTACACAAAAAATCATTAATTAAATTTTAATCTCTCCAAAAATCAAAATTATATCCTCTATATATCCTTTTTTTGTTCACAAAGGGATGGAGGTAATTTTGNAATATTTTTTTTTTTTTTTTGGCATTTCCACAAATTTAGTTAATGTTTTTTGGTCCGTTTTTCAACAAATAAACCGTAATTAGTTCTTATTATATATTCTGTAATACTATAATATTTTTATATTTGGTAATATTATAAAAGTTTTTCATTTCCACTATCAAATATAGTGTCACACTTGTGATCTGTTAGAAAATCCGGAAAATGGACTAGTCGACGATTATACTCGTCCTGAAAAGATTAAATTTCTCGGTTATCAAAAAAAGTTATAAAACTTTTATGCCCTTCGATATCAATATCATATCATCTTGGTAAGTAGTTACAAAATTTTAGTTGAAATTATATATTCTTTCTGTATCATACTAATGTGCAATCGATTATTTTTTTAGATCAAAAATAAAGACAAGAAGAGGAAAAAAATGAAACTAGCAAAAAAATAACAATCAGAAATTTCCAAAAGAAATGATAATATAACAGATTAGGAAAATGTGGAGAGGTACGTACCTAATGTATTTATATATAAGACTATCAATAACTAATATATGAAATGGAGACTTAAATATGTATTGTGATTGTCTTACACACAATCAAACCTTAAAATCATGATAAAATAGAAAACTAACCCAACATTTTAATAATTATTACTTATATATTGAGACAACGATGGTGAGCTCACTTGTACACCCACTATGTTTCTATTTAATGACCTGTTTTCAACTATCCCTAAGTCTCACCAAAAGAATATACAATATACATATAAGCACACAATATATTACAAATATTTTGTAAATATTTTTCTTCTTTTACTAAAACCGTGTGAGCAAATCTTTCATGTAGAATCGGGATTTCTAACTCTGGTGGTAAAGGGTTCGCAGCTGTGAATTTCCTCACTTATAGGTTCGAATCCCGGCCACTGAAATTTTCATATGCGCCCCGAAAACGACGGTTTGGAGCTCTCCTTATGTGATAGCGGGTCCTATGTGCCGGCAAGACGTGTAGACCGCTGATTTTTCGAATTCCTACCGGCTAGTCTAAACTCACTTTGATAAGGACTAAAACACCTTAATTATAAAAAATAAATCGTTCCTGTAGTGGACTTTTCATCTATTTTGCCATTAACTCTCATATGTAATGACAAAAAATTTATTATTTTTAGATAAGAAAATATTTTACAGATAAAAAAAAAGTTATTTGTCACTCTCAAATCTAAGGGTCCGATATGTTTGGGAATCAATAACAGTCTTGAATTGCCTCATAGTGGTGAACAAAGCAAAGTGTTGGCCAAAAGCAATCACCTTATTACAGTTAATATTCTTTCACTTTTGACATATATTAAAGAAGTGGACAAACCAACAAAGTGAAAAAAATGAAAAAAAAAAGTTGTGAAAGAAGTCCCAAAGCATCATCACCATGTGACTAGTGTTATTTTCCATCACCAATATTTGAGTTGTAATTAAATAAATATTTATCAAAAGTTTGTCTCTTTCGTTGTCAATTCATAATCATCACCTCATCAAAAACTCATACATAAAAAATGACATATTGATCCTGCAAGCAAGTTGTAGTTATTAGTCTAGCTCGTGAATGTGAATTACGTGCGAATGCAGTAATTATTTTTCTCCATATCGAAAACCCTTAAAAATATGCATGCATGTTGGTAAAAAAAGAAATTAACAATACACTTTTCTTTTGTAAACAAGTGAGCAACATAAACAAGGAAAAAATTTATATTTTAAAACAAAATATATCAATCGTTAATCAATTAATGGACTCAACACTAAGTAAAGAAAATGAGTCAATTTTAGGTGAATAAGGCTCGGAGACAACGACTCTTTATTGGGTGAGAAAAGGGCAGATCGGGCACAAGCGTCTCGGAGTTGAGACAATTGATTCAAGAATATCATTCCGATCATGTGGTAATCATATGCTAAGTTCCGAAGTAGATTATTTTCATTCGGTTCTAGCTTTCACCCGTGATTGGTCATGTTTTTTGTGTGGTTAAAACGACTATTTACTTTTACCGTTTTTGATAGATTGAATTTGTTCTCATTGTGGTCTAAGAGTATTTTGATGGGTCGATAAAGTAGAGTAAGTAATCTCGTGAGTGGTCTAGGACGGTGCTATATTGTTCATCATTGTAACCATGGTTTAAACCTCTCATAAGTGAAGTGGTCAAAAAAATTATATAATAATTTGGTTAATCTAAAAGTTGATGTTGAGCAAAAAAGGAAAAAAAAAAAGTAAAGAAAATGAGTCTTAAGAGAAGAATTTGATTAATTGAAACCAGGTAAGCAAATAAACCTTTAACTACTATTGCTAATGCTGACTTTCATACACCTTTTCGATTGAATATTACCTCTTCTGTCTTATAATAATTGTCATGTTATTACTTTCTAACGGATTAAGAAAGGAACACAAGACATCTCATATGTAAGATACTTTTAAGTTTTAACTAATTAAGTTGTAAATACTGAAAATTAAAATATTCACTTTTCACTAAATATTAAAGGTCATATGTATAATTCTTTTTTTTTTAACAAAAATAAATCTCAGGTGAGATTTTTTTAAATAATGAAATAGCAAAATTTAACAACTTTTCAAACTGTTATCGCAATTCTTATATCATACAAATATTCAACACCCTATTGCTAAAAAGACAAAACAAAAAATCAAAATGAACACGTTTCTTTACAAAAAAAAATCACTAATCTTCAAATTGAAGGTAAAAAAACAAAAACAAACGTAAATTAAATTTCTTCTTCTTATAAGAAAAGCAAATTAATTAAGAGTTATTTATTAGTGAGTGTAATTTAGTCACTGAGACAGAAAAAAGATTCTTCAAGCCGAAGGAGCCCTGCATCGGCGGCGGCTCCACAGAGCTGCCACGTCGATGAATAATAACAAAACGCATCGTTTCGTATCAACATTTCACTCCCATCCGTAAACAAATCCGGCAAATCAAATAGCTTCTCTTCTTCGCTGTCTTTGTCAGTACACATTGAAACATACGAAATTTCCGACGACTCTTGCATCGTCGTTGCAGTCGTGATAGAGTCGGAAGAAAACACCACACTACTCGACCGAGCCACGGATTGACTCGGCTCGGCTTCGGCTAATTCAGCTACATCGGGAGAGTTATTCCCACCGGTGTCTGAATCTCGCCAATTCAAAGCGGCGGCCGTAGCAGCCGCTTGAATGTCTTTAGGAGAATTTGTGACGGGGCGAGGAAGCTCCCCCGATAATTCGGGAAAATTAAGGTAAGCCGTTGAGCCTTTGATGGCTAAAGCCGCCACGTCATGAGCTCGAGCCGCCATCTCAGCCGTTGGATAAGTCCCGAGCCAGATTCTTGATTTCTTCCTCGGCTCTCTTATCTCCGACACCCATTTTCCCCAACTCCTCTTCCGTACTCCTCTATACGTCGGATGCTTATCTCCGCCGTTGCTCTTTCGCCGTTTTCCTCCTCCTTCGACGGCTAATGATGATAATGACCTTCGAGAGGCTTTTCTTTTAGAGTTTTCCAAGTTTGAAGTTGATGATGTTGAAGAAGAAGAAGATGTTGTAGGCGATAAGGACAATGAGGCGGCGGTGGTGGAGGAAGAGGAGGAGAATACGGCGGAGATGGCGGAGGAGATAAAGGTTACTTGAGAAGCACTCTTCTCTATGTTGATTTGTGTTTCCATTGTTAAGAGAGAAAGCTTTAGAAAGAGGTTTGCACAAAAATACATGTGAAGTGGGCTTCTGTATTAATATTCCTCCATAATCTTTTTTTTTTCTTTGGCTTTTTTCATATTATAAAGGAAAATTACTAAAAAAATATTTTAAAATATATAATTTTTTCGGTTATAATAAATGCAAGAGGGTCCATGAGACAAAAAGATATTATTGAGATTCACCGTTTTAACGAACTAGTTTTGTTCCATGTGAAAATAAATTGAAATAACATGGTTTCATATATGTATAAATGTATTCTTTTTTCTTATTCTTTTTTAAACAAAAAATAAGAAATAAATGTATTCTTTTATTTTTTTCAAGTTATGTATTTATTGGGGAAACCTCGGTTCTAAAAATTCTCGTCCAGATCGATTACTCTTCCGCATATCCGATAGTCGGTGGTCGTCCTTCCGCCTAAATTCTATTTTTTCAATATTATCACTATTTAACCTACTGGATTATGCTTTTAACTAAAATTGACTACAAAATTAGAAAAAATATGTTATAATCTTTACAATCATATAAAATAGTTAGTTTAGAAACAAGTCAAAAATAGATAAATCATGGTTATAAATTTTGTTATGTAATTATAAAATTGATTTTAACTAAAAGTACCAAAATAATCTAAAAACTAATCCATGATTAATTCCGTGTAATATCCTATTTTTCAGTTAATAGTTAAATCCAAAATTACCGGTCAACTAGCGTCTATCGAATTTTAGAGCATTGGGAAAAACGAATATAAAAAATAATTGCATGGCACTCGTTGTAAATTTTCTTTTTCAACTTTCTCGTCTAATATGGCCCGACCCTCGCGCATGTGCATCACCTCATAACACACATAATTGCCCATCTTCCATTTTTATTTCCTCCAAAAAAAAATTGCGGTTAATATAAAAAGATTTTGATAATAAATATAGATGAAATTTAGCATCTATATTTTCTATTTATTATAGAGTTTTGTTTCTTCTTCTTTGATATGTTTGATTGGTAAAATTAAGAAACAAAGGACGATTCGGAAATGATAGAGTATGATGCCGATACCCGAAAAGAACCCTTAGAAAAATGTTGTTTTCACACTTCCATAAACATTTGTAAATTAATTAAATTTTGTAAAGTATAGCTTAAACTTTTTTATGAAACTGTAAATCAAAACTATTTGTGTATAAAACTAATCTAAAGAATCACAACTTATAAATAATTAACTACTAATTAATCAATTATGCATAAAACTTAAATATCATATGATAGTAGGTTCGATGTCATCTATAAAAAGACTTGTTATAGTAACATTGTTCCATGACGTTCATGGTCTATGGACCTCTAGTTTTCTCAGGACGGGGATTATACCAAATAAGGTATTTGTCTTTAGCAAATCAATTTCGCCTAACGCAATTCAAATTTGTGATCTCTTTTTTTCATAGAGGGGCTTTCGCTACAAGTTCAACTTATAATTTTTTTTGTTGCGGATTAGTTTTTTTTCCTGCCATTACAGTATTATGCACTCAAAACATGATTAATGCGAGTCTTTTAAAGTGGGGTTCTTAGGGTCAGTTAAGAGACCGTTTCTTAGTTTTTAACTAAAAAAACTAAGAACCGTCTCTTAAAGTTCTTATTCAAGAGACGGTTCATAGTTCTTTTAGTTAAAAACTAAGAGACCATTTTTTAACCGATCTAAAAACCCTATTCTAAAAGATCCGCATTAATCAATGCTCTCGAAAAGTTAGTATTAAGTAAAATAAACACGAGATTCACACACTTGTTGGACCAAGGCATTAAGCCACGATTTTATTTTTTCAATTAGTTTCATGATTAGGTGTCAATTTAAGCTTTTTTTTTTCTTTTTTTTTTCGTGAGCTTTTTTGTTTCCTTCTCGAGAGGAAAAGGCATGAAAGCATAATTAAGATGGGTGTAATGCCACGTAGTAATTAAATGCAAATGGGTCAATGTATTAAATGTTGATTATATATAAAACGTACACGTACCTAATCAAAATTTTATGTGAAAGAATATGCATACGACAACGTGTATTTATAAATATACTGTAGATACGTCATATTCTTCGGCGCCTTTATAATTAATTAAGAAACCACTTTAGTTGATACTACTAGTATTTTTTTATATTTGTGGCCATTTGCCAACACAACAATAAAATAAATACTATATCACTTTTAAACACTCTCTCCATTTTTATTTATTTGATGTTTTAAGATTAGCTTTTTTTTGATCAAAATAAGGGATGGCATATAAAAATTTAATTATATTTGGTTATTTTAACTATTAGTATTACGCGGAGTAATTTTCTATTGTTTAAATTAGCTGTAAATAATGTCGTTTTATAAAGATGTAAACTAAATAAAAGTTAATGAATTTTTAATCGGTATATTTTTGATTAAAACGTCAAATAAATTAAAATGGAGGGAGTATCCTTTTTCTCAGCTGTGATTATACAAAATTCATTGAACAATGAACAAGATTATTCACACGCATGTGTATACGTCCACATATACAATGGCATGCATGCATAGATTATACGTATGGTCATTGATGTAGTTATACATAGATTATCATGACCGGTCATCGGTCATGCGGTATGAAACAATTGTTTCAAGCCTTCAAAATTTTTTGAATGAATATGTATAAACCAATTAACCATCAAACTGAGGAAAAAAAATTTATATATAGAATTTGACCTTTAATATTGTATAAGTTTATAATCTCTTTAATTTCAAGGTCGGTTATGTAGATTATACATATGATTATTGATATAGTTATGAAATTAATTGAGTTAGTGTCCACATCAGCAAAGTGTGGCTATTGTTCATTTTAGAATCTTTTCACTTGATTGAGGAATATTGACCCCATTAGTCACAACACTAATTGCTGCGATGATGTTTGTTTTTATAATATAGCCCAAACTTATAAATTATGTATGATGATATTATTTTTATTTAACCTTCGTGATTATAGATTGACATTACGTGTCGTGGTGATAGACTGATTGCTGCGATGATCAATGGTACATAATACATAGTAGTAGAATGATTAAATAACCAAAACAGTATACAGTTTATAGATAACATCTTTATATGGTAATCAATATTAGAAATAAATATTCCACATCGGAAATTAGAAATGATCTTTAACATTATATAAGAATACATACCAATCAATTTATCGGCAATCCATGTTACTTAACATTATATCAAAACTCATATTCATACAATCCATTCGATCCGACTTAAAATTGGTCTACTTGATCGATGTCCGAAAATACCTAGATTTATGGCCAAGAAAAGTATTATCTCGAGGTACGTATCACATCAAAAATTATAAAAAATCTTTAGCAGTATATAAGATACATAATGTTAGGATAAGTCCAACTTGCAGATACACTCACGAAGCTACTGCCGCGATAACGCTTTCAACAACTTACTGTCGAGATTGATCTCACTAACGGTTGTCAATCCTGAGGAGGCGTATTAAGATAAATCCAACTTGTCTATCCATATATTACGTTGTGTTTATCATATTAGATTTGCATATATAGAGATAACAACAGAAGCTTGTGTATAAAACCTCGATTCATCTGTTACATAAAACAATCTATTTATTGTCAACTGATTTTAAGTTGGAAACTCATATAACTTAACAATCAAATCAATAATCACGAAGACCGAATATTAATTTTAGTCTGCACTGGCACAAGTTGAACGTTACACAATGAATCATAACACTTGTATTTGATCAAGGTTTATGTTAGTATTTCATTCTAACATTTTTATTTCGTAATTTAAAATAAATAAAAATAACAGGAGAGAGGGCTCAAGGAAGACGACGACATAATGCCGCAAGAGAACACATGGGCGATAGATTAAAATCACAATCTACTTATATGTGATCGAGCTTGCATTGCTCTATATATATACAAAATTTTATGTTAAAATTTTGCAGATAGATACAAAATAAAAGTGCATGTCGCTGGAAGATCTGCGAGCGATATACGATGATTGATGCGAGATTAAATATTTTTATATAAGTCAATGCATGGCTACATGGCCACATGCCACTCATTTTTAAGTGTAGAAAAATAAAATATCAACTACTAGAGGAAACATATATAATAATTTTTTTAAAAAAAAATTGTGAAAAGAAGCTATATTTTCTATATTTTGTAGATATTACTAAGTACTAAACAGATCAAACAAAAATGTGGAACTAATTATTCTGTAAAATGCTTAAGCCTTAAACTTCAAATGGTTATGTCTTTAGAGGAATGAATCAATGAGATTATTACCATTTGCAATAAAGTTTTTAGAGAATTAAATTTATGTGTAAAAGATAACAAACTTTTAAAGTAAAATCGTCGTCCTAATTACAGATTTTGTATTCATCTTTTTATACCATTTGGAACCAAGAGACAAGAGTTAAGACGGTGTCAGTAAGTAGATCAAAACACGTACTTCTTCTGTATCATTATATAAAGTTTTTTTCTTTCACATATTAGAAATTATTAAAAACAATTAAATGTTACGTTTTTTTTTGTTAAAAAAATGTTTTACGACTAATTAACATATTATTTTTTATTTGAGTTTATTAATGAACAGATGAGAATATGAGTAAAACAAAAAAAATTTGTCTAAAATGAAAATGTAAAACCATACGCTTATAGTAAAATAATTTTGAAGTTTAAAACGACAGTTACTATAAAATGAAAAAAAATATTAAATAAAAGCAAGTAAAATATAGCCATATGAACAATAACGTGACCAACGATGGAGATTAGATCTAAATTAGGTATGGCCGTTTATTTATAGAAATTTTAAGATATTTACAATCACATATTATTTTTTTTATTATATAAAGTTGAATGTTAACATGAACGCGACATGCATGCATGCATAAGCATAGCTGCGAAATGTGACATGATTAATTTATCGGTTTATAATATAGAAAATTTCATTCTAAATCGCACTTAATTTTTAAAAAGATAAAACAATAAATAAAGAAAAACATAACTTTCTAAAATATTCATTTAATTTTTCTTCTTCTTCGATATTTTATAATTGGTTTTTATATTTATATTTTGTGTTAAATATTTTGAATTGCAAATATGATATTTTAAAAAAATGCAAAACACGTGTTTTACTATTAAATTTTTTAAATAAGACATATATAAGAAGCATGTTTGTTTATAAATAAGATTAAATTAATTACACTTTACTGAAATCTATTTTTAGAATCCTATAATTTATCCAGAAAACGTTTTTCTCACATTTTTTATTTTCTTATGCTAGCTTATTTTTCGGATTTTTATATGAAGTACAAAATATAATTTTGACATTAAATCTAACAAACACATATCTTTATTATATCGGTTATTGGTTTAAAGTCTTTCTAAATATTATAATTACTTTTTATAATATTCACACGCATCCTAATCTAATATGATATAAAGGTAAAATTTCGTGATTGTAATTATGTAACCCTATATATGGTATGAGAAAAAAGCAAAATGTGTTGCATTTCTTCGTATAGAAACTCTCTGCATTTTGTATCTTAGAAATTGCGTATATGCATGTGTGTGTGTATATATATATTATATAAAGTGTAACAAGAACGGTTCATTAATATGATGTTCCCTCTCTCGTTCTTTTGTCCATTTAGTTCTTTGTTTCCCCATAAAAGAGGTAACCATTAAAATAATAAAATAAAATTCCAAAAATTTTCATTATGGAATGGGCAGGAATCATGAGCAATGTATATTATATTACTTTTTTCGTAGATCCAGCTTTAAAAATAAATCATGAGCAATGTATATTATATTACTTAGTAGTCCCCTTGAGTGAGGAACTCTCATATAAATTAGCAGAATATATTAAATCATAAACTAATTTTCTTAATTAGCTAGTACAGAAATTCATAAATTACAGATTTCTAATTAGTGAAAGTTTTTACCTAAAAATTAAATTTATTAAAATTTTCTTAGTATTTTGTTTTTTCGAGATTTCAGGAAAAAATAGAATTTTTAATAATCGAAACATATGTTTGCAAACAAAAAATCCAACTTTGTTTTTAACATACTAAAAAAAACGAACTTGTTGTTTTTGTATTTTACTTTGTAATCATGCATGCATGATGTATCTATCATAGTTTTTTTTTGGTAATTGTGGAAGTTTGTCGAGTGGTAACATCTTTTGGGCCATACCAAATCAGATCCTCCAAATCTTGCTTTTGGTCGACTAAATACGATTATAGTTTTAATAATAACAAGGTTATAAATTAAAACTAAAATTTAATCGCACTGTCATTTTCAAACCCTTTATGACAAAAATGTACTGTAATTTCTCTTTGTACTCTATTTAAAACTAAGTACATTGATTGTTATGCAATTTTTGCGTATATATGCAAAATAAAACAAAAGTAGGTAAGCAAAAAATAAACCATTTCGTCCAGGCCAGTTTGGCCAAATGGCAAAGGACGAACTCTTTTCTGGTGAGAGATTGCTAGTTCGAAACTTGTTAGGAAGAACTATAACATGTTGTCTTTGGACAGTCCACACATGTTTGAGCTCTTGTTTTCGATCGATTTATAAATCCGAATAGAGAATTTACCCGTATGTCATTCTCTCCAGAGGCTAGATTGGATCAATTAAAACATGAGATCTACCACTGGTTTATCATAAAAAAGCCATTTATAATTATATAGTTCTCCTAAAAAATAATCATACGATTACAAAATTGATTATGGGATCTAATAATGATAGGTGAAAGATACGATTTGGGATCTAATTTTCTTCTTTTTGTTTATTACAACAAGTACGTAACGAAAAATTTTGGTCATTTAACGGAAAATTCATCATACAAAAATCAACTTACAATTTACAACTAGAACACCACCTCTATAAATTAATATTCGGTAAATTAATACTTCGATAAATCATTACTTTTCTCTGGTCACATACTAAATTTTTGACCAAATAATCTCTAGAATAATTTAATAACTCTTTAAATTAATAAAATATTTTCATTCTAACCGTATTAATTTATAGAAGCTTAATTGTACATCCTACTTACCTATCCATAACACACATACACGTTTGGCAAAAAAAAAGTCATTAGTAATTAGTAATCGGCATCGATATTTTCAAATATGCAGATAAAGAGTTACATTAAAAATTGAGATTAATGACTCTTTTAAATACCTTTTCCTCAGGTGAAAATTTAAAAAGATTTTAATTTAGCAATAACTAATTCAATCATGCAAGGGAAACGCACAACGTATAGGAAGAATACAATTAATAGAGAAACAGATCTACATCACATCATTTGTATATATAAATATATATATATATATATAATTATATTAGTGGATGCCCTACAAATTGTCTTTGTCTCTATAATTTTAATCATAATATTAAATTGCGTTACTAAAGAGACAAAATATGATAATGGTCCACTTTTCTTTTTCTTCTAATTTTCCACCCTCGAATAATTCTTGAAGTTTCTGCTTCTTTATTTACTTTTAATTATTATATGTTCATCTTTGTTTTGGATTATATGCTTGATAGTGTAGCTTTTGCTTCTTTCTACTTGAAATATTAATACTTATAGTCAATGAAAATTAAATAGTATAAAAAATCAGTGAGGTGTCCTTCATACATACGATTGGTATGTATTAAATAAATTATGTAAAACCGAATTCACTATTTTATTAGACCACCAAAATAATCCAACAGCCCGTAAATCTCTCGTAGTTCATGATATACTAAATGGTAGATGTTGCTTAATGAAATAATTATTTGTCATATGGTTGCAAAGAAAAATAGAAAGTGATAAATTGAAGTTTGTGTTAAAGAGTGTAAGGTCGGAGACAAAGCCCAATAGACTGGGCTCATATATGGAGTTCCACGCTTTAGTAAATTTCTAGTAGTATTGATAACATACTTCTTGTCTTATTGACAAGTGAATGCATGGATACATTAAAGATTAGGTACGGGTGTTCGGGTATTCGGTTAGGTTCTGATTCTTTTGGTTCCAGAATTTAGGATCCGTATTAGAACTAACATTATTCGGTTAAATTTCGATTCTGGTTTCAAAATTTCGATTCCGGTTTCAAAATTTCGATTCCGGTTCCAATTATTTCGGTTCCAAGATTCAACATCCATTCAGTTAAGGAAATAGTGTATTTGGTTCGGTTTTGGTTTCAGATCTTTCGGTTTCGAAACTTAGGATCCGTATTGGAATCAAACACTATTTGGTTCCAGTTCCAAATATTCGGTTTAGATTCTGGTTCTTTTGATTCCGAGATTTAAGATCCATTCAGCTCTTCAACTAGAACCGAATCTGGAACCGTACCTGAAAGTTCGATTGTACATGTCGGTTCGGGTCGGGTCGATTCTTTTGCCCATGCCTACTAAAGACGAAATGAAAAGGAATCGGAGAAAACATGAGATCCGAAGGAAAGTCCCTATGATAGTTTCTACTTTTAAAAGAGGATAGCCAAAACTATTGAAGTTTTGAACAACTCAAAACCCTAACCGACGCGGCGACAAGAGCTCCTCTCTTCTTGAAGACGAATTAGGTTAATTGGTCTGAGACGGTGGTCGGAGTTGCTCTCCGTCGCCGTCTCTTTCTTCCTTTTCAGTTTTTTTCGCTTTGTTGTTTGCCTCCTTCTCCCATAGAAACCCCCACCGTCTTGTTCCTCGGTGATCCTGGCTGGAGCTTTTCGGAGTTTTCAGTGCGGAGGCGAAACGAATTTTGGTGGCTGATTTGGAAGAAGGAGGTCGGAGGCCAGGAAAGATCAAC
>OVAN01001125.1:1188-44767 GCA_900406275.1 Anastatica hierochuntica | reverse complement strand
CCCACGGGCGACTAGACACAGAAAAGTCTAGTAGCCCACGCGTGACTAGTAACGGATAACTTCTAGTCGCTAACGGTTGACTAGACCACGTCCTCTTGATCATCTTCTCCTTCAAATCTCGGTTTGACTGTCTCTTTTTTCATCCCGATTGGAGTTTTCGTTAAAGTTTCGCAATAATAATCGTAAAGACTTGTTCTTTTCGTAAAAGCTTCGTATCGATCGTTTAAAACGATTATAGTTAATTTGAACACCGATATTATCTTAACTATAAGATTGGTCTTATCGTTTCGTGAAACCATCACTGTGTAATCGTACAAAGAACAATTTCTCCGAAAGAAATTGTAAAAGTCACTTAATCGCGAAACGACCCAGGATGGCCCAAAACGCGATAAAATTCTGCTTACGATTCCAAACGAGAATGGGCCCAACTATGTCAACGATTTACCCGAGTTCCGAGAAAGATAAATTGAAAACGCGATAAAGTCAAGTTTAAAAATGGTAAATCAAGAAGATAAGGAATATTCTCGAAAAAGGAATATTTATGCGGAAGGATATACTCAAATCTAGGGCAGAAAAGGAGACCCGCTTGACCTACGAAGGCATATATAAGAGAGGCGAAGAAGAAGAAAGAAACACAAAATTTTCTTCAAAATTTTCACTTAGAGCAATTAGGTTATTTTTCGTTTTTGTTAGCGAGTTGCGACTCAACTAGGTTTACAAGTCTTATGTTGTTTGAACTAGGATACTCACCGAGAACTCTCGCGGCCATGGCTTATCACAAGTTTTAACGCTCAAACGCAAATTCGGAATAACATCTCGATTGCTCAACTCTTTTTTTCGATTTTATTTTTACTTTATTTCTTCGTCTGTTTCTTCGTATTTTGATCTCTCGTTGTTTGGTTTAGCAGAAATCTGGGATCTCAAGGAACGTTATGATTTCCTGGCTTTCCTTCGATTACGAAAATTGACAGTGCGAATTTCAGTTCCCACATGAACAAAACAGCCCAGTTAGAATTTTGATTTTTCAAATTTAATTTTTTGGCTAACATTACGTCTTTTCCGGCTAGCCAATGAACTTGGCTAAGCTGAGAGTATCAGTTTTAGACGAGAATCAAGTTGGCGCCATGAAAATTCACCTTGTTACCTCAAGGATCCGAGCAACAACGATCAAAAATCCAAACAAGTTCTTAATCCGCTCAAAAAGAAGAACATGAATTCAAAAACTTTAAGTGTTTTAAGTGTTCGTATCATCAATTCTTTTGGAAAAATCAACCATCAAAAATGTTTAAAAACATTTTGGTTTCGTAAAAGTAATCCTGGAACATTTAAAGACCCATTGAAATTCAAAACAAATGATCGGAATGCGAAATGGCAAGAAAAACCGAGAAACGGAAAAGAGGAGCCACGACCTGGGGGCAGAAGCGCCAAGGCCGGAGTGCGTTACATGATGCATCACAGCCGGTGTAGGCCACTTTCTGCCCCAACCAGTTGCTGCTTTATCTCCTCTTGGTCGGCTGGTTAAACCTCAAGGACCGGGTTTCGCAAATATAATCCATTCGTCAGGTCATAGAGCTTGTGTGCCTTGTCCACTAGCTTTCACGACTAGGTGATGAATTTTCTACGACCAATTTCTGCCAAATGCAGCCCCCCCCCCGACCTGTCACACAAGGTAAGTGACCCCAACTTGATCTTTAATTACTTTGAACCATATTCAAAAAATATCAACCGATTTTTCAAATTTTTAAATGAAATTCAAAACAATTGGGAAGTAAAAAAAACGCTTTGGTTTTCTTTTTAGCATATTTAGATCAAAAATCTCTCAAAACATACTCATTATTTTAAGAGGGTTCTTAGAACACTATGACCACAAAATTCAAGGTTTGCGGATTTTTGCTAATTTTGTTAAATTCAAAGTGTTTTTCAAAGGAGATTATCATTCTTCCACTAATTCCTCATATAAAATCAAGGTATGTCCTCAAATTTCACATTTTCTCATACTTACAAGTTTTGCTTGTAAGATTCTTTTGAATTATTTTTTATATCATTGTGATGTGTATATGCTATTACAAATTACATATGGATATCTATGGTTCTCTCGAAAATTTTCAAAAGACTTATTGGTTCTTTTATTGTATGTTTTTTGTATAATTTTCCAATAAAGGATGCAAAAAAAGAACATCAAAGAAAGTAAAAGAAATGAGACATGGAAAGAATGTTCCAAGCGATGGTGAGGAGACCTTGAAAAACACTTTGGTAAAAGAGGATTTTAACCTTTGTCAGGTGTCATCATTTCTATCTTTGTCTTTTTCAATTCATTTTATTTTTCTTTTTATTTCATTGAGTTTGTCATCCCTACTATTGATTGCTTTTGCACCGAGTCAGTGCAAGGTAAGTCCGGGGATTTATCTTTTACTAACGTTTTTTCTTTTTTCTTATGTACTTTTTATTTTATCGAGTCATTTGAATGTTTTATAGAGTCAAAACATGTCGGAATTTATGATCTTATGTTGCTGGAAATTTTATGTTGGGTTGACTTTCGTGTTGCTTCTACACTAGTTAATTTATCATTTTGGGGTTTTGTATACTCTGGATAGACTCTTCTTTCAAGCCTGATACTTCCTAGTGAGTAATGTCCCTTATACTATTTCTTTCATTTAGAATGTATTTAAGGTTTGATGAAATGAGCAAAGGGGAAAATATTTAAAATTTTTGAACCCTAAGAATTATGGAGACTTATTCCACTTGTGCTTAATTTATAAATTAAAAAACAGATTGATAGAAAAAAATAAAATGATACCCTAGAAGAGTAGGGAAAAATCGGTTCTCAAAGGGGTTTAATAGAAACAAATAAAATGCTACCATAGAAAAGTAGGAAAAATCAGCCTCTAAAGCATAAGAATAGAACAAGGATATAACATTACGAAGGTTTAAATGGGTTTAGGAACTTGTTTGAGTATGAGTCACTTGTTCTTAGATCGATATTCTCTCAATGAGACACCAACTTAGAAATATTAAGGGCCAATGGAGATTGTCGTTTTATTTGTGATTTTGGCTTGAAGCGTGATGGTTGCTAAGCAAAGGGAAGTACATGGAAGTTGATATCTGTATGTTGATGTTGTTGTATGGTGAAAACTGAGAGGGCCCCGAGGTAATATTTCAAATGACAAAGGTATGTTTCCACATTTTCAAACCTCTTTTTCGTTCTTGAATTTTCTTTGCTTGAGGACAAGCAAGAAGCTAAGTCCGGGGGAGTTGATAAATCGTATCTTTATATGTTTTTACCTTAGATTTTATTCATTTTTAGAGATTTTTGTGCTTTTCTTTATCACAAATGGTAGTTTTCTTGTATTTGTAGTGTTAGGACTTTCAGGTCGAACAATGCATTATAGAGTTATTTGGACTCATTTGGAACAAAAGTCAGTTTATGGACAATTTCGATGCATCAGAAAGATCATCCAAAATGAAGGTCTTTCCATCATTGAATTTTGACAAAATTTGGCAGCAACTAGCATTTTGAGTTAGCTTTCAAATGGAGTTGGTTTCAAGGCAATTGAATCTCTCGATCAACGTTATAAGTATTTTAGTGAAGTTGCAATGTTCCCAGAAGTGAGCTGTGACCAAGTTTTGAAAAAAAAGAAGCACCAACTAGTGCCACAAACCTTTCCTGACTGGTTGGCTGACATTTTGGCACTGGTCTTGGCCAAAAATTACTCTTAAATCAGTCTCAATCCATTCTCGACCCCAACTTAACCTAAACCGACTTTTCTTAACCTAACACTATAAATACTTGTTTTTAACCTTTTGTGAAAGTAGAACCACAAGTTTTAGAGAGAAAATAGACTTTAGGAGGCAGAGAAGTCGTGCCACACCTTTTCCTTAAAGAGAGTTGGATTCTAAGAGCTTCTAAGGGAAGATCTCGTTTTGTAATCGATATTTCTAAGTTTTCTAACCCTTGACTCTTAATCTATGACATTTTCTGCTTATCATTCCTCATGTTTACATACTGTTATGATGATTTTTGAGTAGTTTACATGTTGGGTTTAGGGGTTTTCAAATGTGATTCATAGATTGATCTTTAGGGTGTTAGATTTGATGATTTCCTTAAGGTCCTTCATCTAGAATGTTATTTGATGATTGTTGCTTGATTGACCATCTAGATACTATCATATAAGATTAATTTACTAACCAAATGTGTTGTTAAATTGTCTTGTTTAATTTGGATGAGCAAAAACATCGGTCTTCACGGGAGTAATTTTACTGAGTTTTTGTGAACTATCGAATCTGAACTTTATGCTTGTTTATTTTCTTGATTACCAACGGGAGTTGAATAATTTTCGGTTGTTTAGATATCAATAATTGATACTACATAAGTAGATTGATTATCCTTGCATGATTCAAGTTGTAGGACTTACCTATTGAATTTATCGGTATTTTTATCCACTTTAATCGATTATAGATAACCTGAGATTTCCTCAATGCCCAATGCTTTCTCCTATTGATAATTTGACATTGTTTACTTGCTGAATTTAATTTGATTTACTGTTAATTTCGTGCATCTTATCTCAAACATATAACCTCATAGTTTCGCTTTAGCGTAATTTGATTCTCATAAACTCGTAGTGTGTTCTAGGTCTTTCAGAATTTGGTCCCTAAGTACTATCATAATCGTTGTGCATTTGCAACATTCTGTTATTTCTCGGGATAAAACTTTGAGCACATCAAACATTTAAAGGTAATTTAATCTATTTTTTTTCAAATATTTTGACTGACAAGTGGGACAATAATATGCCTCATTTTTACAATTCTCCCTCAATTTTAATGTTCTTTTCATGAACTTAAAAGTTGAAAATTTTCATATTTTTGTTATATTAGAGGTCTTAAAATATTCAAAAGACAATTTACTATTTTGTATGATAATTTTTTGAGGAGAATAAAAATTTATTTTAAGAATTAATTTAGCATATTATATCATTTTATTATACATCAGTTGTTTTCTTAAAATATATTCGGAATTGCCAAAATAATGTCAGACATATTTTCAATATCAGAAATCTTCTTTAAGAGTTGTGGACTAAGTTTAACACTTCCTAATTCGTCTTTGCATGTTCCTCCATCTGATATCACAGCCGAGATCCGAGATTCAAAGGAGACAGAGTCCTTGGCCACCAAAGCTTTAAGGGATGCATCAAAATCTTCAACTGCAGTTTCATAAAGACTTGAACATATTTCATAAGTCTGCTTCAATTGAGGATCTTTCGAGCTCCTTAGGAGTAAACTTGAATTGCTTATGTGTGTCTAAGGCATCTCGTGATGCATAATTGATCAAAAACTTTGCAGTGTTAGGATGATCCAATGGTTTGATTTCAGGAGTCGATTTGAAGAAATTGAAGCAGAAAGACGGATTTTCACGTTGTGCGCAAATGGTCTGAACTTCACTTTCTGAAATTTTTATGTTAAATGTTCCATTGGATGTGACAACAAGCAGACAAAATAATGGCAAAGGAACAAAGAGAAAGTTGGTTTTTACACACCAGCCCATGTTTACTTGATTTGATATTATGTATTTTTCTTATATTTGATCATGTTTTCGAGATTTATATAGACAAAAGTAAAACGTATTCACACCTATACTGAATGCCAATATATGTCTTTGGTCAAAGTGCCTTTGGGTTGGTAATAAAGTAGTTTTTTGTTGACTGCAATAATGTGATTAGTATTATATACCATAATAAAGTGGCTTTTTGTTGACTCAATTAGGCGATTAAGTCTGAGAATTCAATATTTTATTTATTTTATTTTTAGTAGTGTAAAATTTACTAAAATGCAAATATAATCTAAATATTTTTAAGAAATAATAAACATAAGGTAGGATGAATGGTACAAATGCTCTACTTAAACAATTATCCTTCGACAATTTTTTATGATAATTATTGTTGGAAGCCCACCGAAAAATTCCACAGTTGAATAAAATCTAAATTGCATGTCAAAGAATAATCGATGAATATGTTGTTGGTTAGTCCTCAATTACTTCTTTGCTAAGAAACACTTATCAAATTCGATAAGGTTTAAGATTAGAAAAATATCTTTTGTGATCTCTTTTGTTAAAAAGAAAAAAGGAAATAAGTATGATTCTTTGTGTATGATTCTTAATATTCTTTGTGTATGATTCTTAAGGAACTTTAGTTGGTATCAGAGCATTAGGAAGAACGATCTTAGAGCTTTAGAAGACGAAGATCTTACACACATATTCTCGCCGAACCCAAGAGATGGGAGACGCGAATCCACAACCATCTACATCCGCAAAAGAACCCAAACCACCCTCAATCCAATGTCCGTTTTTAACCACCACAAACTACACAGTTTGGGCCATGTGAATGAAGATTATATTGAGTATCTACAAGGTATGGGTGACGATTGATCCGGGCTTGGTCGATTTCGATAAAAACAATATCGCTATCAGACTAACTTTTCAATCAATTCTCGAGTCTCTTGTGTTGCAAGTAGGAGAGCAAGGATCCGCAAAAGGTGTTTGAGATTCAATCAAGTCGAGATACGTGGGAGCTGACCGTGTAAAGAAGGCGAGACTACAAACACTCATGACTGAATTCGAGAAAGTTAAGATGAAAGAATCAGACACCATCGATAGCTTTGTTGGGAGATAGCATCGAAAGCAACACCACTTGGTCAGAAGATCGAATCTAGCAAGATGGTTAAAAGGTTCTTGAGTGGTGTCCCTAGAAGCAAATACATTCACATCATCGCTTCAATAGAAAAATTCCTGGACCTAAACTCTACGAGTTTTGAAGAGATTGTTGGGAGACTAAAAACCTACGAAGAAAGGGTACTCGATGATGACAACAATGGAGAAACTCAAGGAAAATTGTTGTACGCAAACTCTAATAACCAAAACGTCTCACGCGGAAAGGGCCGTGGTAGAGGAGGATGTTCTGGCAGGGGTCGAGGAAGAGGACAATCAAAGTATCAAGAAAAGAATGTTTCTCAAACCGAGCAACATCGAGAGAAGGAGAAAAAAGATAAGTCAAAGATTTTTTGCTACAGATGTGACAAGGATGGTCACTATGAATCCGTATGTCCTGATATAGTTCAAAGAACACAAGAGGCAAAAAAAACAGAGACTGAAGAAGCTGATCAAGTTCTCTACATGCACGACCTTGTGTTTTTGAACGAATAAAAGTTACTACCAAAGAAGTATGAATCCAAGAGTGGAGAAGAAGGCATTTGGTGTTTGGACAACGGTGTGAGTAATCACATGACTAGAAATAATTCATTCTTCTCAGAACTAAACGAAAGAATCAAAGGTAAAGTCAAGTTTGGCGATGATTCTTGCGTAAACATTGAGGGCAAAGGATAGATTCTGTTTTAAAGTAATACGGGAGAAAAGAATCTTGTTACAAACATCTTTTACATGTCTGACTTGAAGAGCAATATTTTGAGTCTTGGACAAACTACGGAAGTAGGATGTGACGTTAGAATGAGAGGAGACTATCTAACAGTTCACGATCCTAAATGAAGATTGCTAGTTCGAGTAACAAAATCGAAGAATAGACTATATAAACATCTCTTACTATCGGCAAGCTAATGTGTTTAATCTCCGAGATTAAGGATGAAACTTGGAGATGGCATGCTAGATTGGGGCATGTGAACTTCAAAACGTTGCAAAGAATGTCCCAGAAGAGCATCGTTCATGGCTTACCTGAAATAAGAGATGAGACCAGAATCTGCGAGTCATGTTTGGTTGGTAAAAAAACTCGAAAACCTTTCCCAAAAGCCAATGTTTTTCGAGCCAACAAACCACTAGAGCTGATCCATGCGGATATATGTGGCCCTATCTCTCCCTCTACAACCGCAAATAACAAATATATCTTTGTTATTATGGATGACTTCTCGAGATACATGTGGAATATTCTCATGAAGGAGAAAGGAGAAGCATATGAGAAGTTCATTGCATTCAAACAACTCGTTGAGAAAGAGCTTAAGAGAGAAATCATTGTCTTAAGGACTGATAGAGGAGGTGAGTTCACATCAAAAGAATTCAATGATTTCTGCGATAAGAATGGAATAAAAAAACATCTAACAGCACCATACACACCACAACAAAATGGTGTCGTGGAAAGAAGAAACCGAACACTAATGGAGATGACAAGAAGTTCTCTTAAGGCAATGAAGGTGCCGAATTATTTATGGGGAGAGGTTGTTCGACACGCGTGCTATGTGATAAATAGAATCTCTACCCGTTCATTAGAAGACATGACACCTTATGAATGTCTGAAATAAAGGAAACCAAACCTTGAACATCTTAGAGTTTTGGGTTGCTTAGCTCACATGAATGTTGAAGCTACACATCTTAGAAAGTTAGATGACCGATCTCAGACTTTAGTTCATCTAGGAATTGAGCCTGTAACTAAAGAATACAAACTCTACAATCCCACAACAAGGAAGGTAGTGATGAGTAGAGATATAGTTTTTAATGAATCTGCTAGTTGGGATTGGAAGGTAACATCAGCTGGAGGAAACCGAAATCTAAAATGTTTTCCATGCATTGGGGAGCTGTAATCGACACAGGAGAAGGTCCCGTTGTAATCAATCAAAAAGCAGAGGAAGATGGCTAGAATGATGTCGAGAATCAAGGAATGAATGACATCGATAATGACCAAGAAAGTGTTGGTTCTGCAGAAAATAATGCAGACCCGGTTCAAGCAGATGAACCACAAAACCAAGCATAACAGGAACCGCAGCAGCCACAGACTTAAAGAAGGTCAAATCAACAAAAACATCAACCAACTTACCTAAATGATTAGGTGTTACAGGTTGCGGTTGAGTGTGAAAGGCTTCTTTTATCTATCAATGATGAACCGAGGACGTTTGGAGAAACAAAAGGGTCACACAAATGGAGAGAAGCAAGCAAAGAGGAGATAAGCTCAATAAACAAGAATCGAACATGGACTCTTGTCGATAAACCGAGTGATACAAAAGTGATTGGCTTAAAATGGATATTCAAGCTCAAAAGGAATGCAGATGGGTTAACCAATAAACATAAAGCACGTCTTGTAGCAAAAGGATATGCTCGAGAGTTCGGAGTTGATTACGATGAGGTTTTTGCTCCAATAGCTACACTTGAGACCATACGAATGTTGATATCACTCTCAGCCTCACATGACTAGGAGATACACCATATGGATGTCAAGACGGCGTTCTTATATGGTGAGTTAACTGAACATGTCTATGTTGAGCAACCATAAGGTTTTGTAGTCAAGGGAAAAGAAGAAAAAGTCTACAAACTCTCTAAGGCCTTGTACGGTTTGAAGCAAGCTCCTAGAGCTTGGAACACAAAGCTAAACAAAATTCTTTTGGGAATGAATTTCGTGAAATGCTCAAAAGAATCAGCAGTGTATCGTAAAGAGGAAGGGAGAGATCTTTTGATTGTTGCAATATATGTGGACGATTTATTCATTAATGGAAGTAGTGAAACGAGCTTAAGTGACTTCAAGAAAGGGATGACGTCTAAGTTTGAGATGTCGGATCTAGAGAAGCTTACTTATTATCTCGGCATTGAGGTCCAACAAGGAGAAGATGGGATTACAATAAAACAAGAAGCTTATGCAAGGAGAATCATTAAAGAAGCTGGTTTAGAAAATATTAATTCTACAAAGGTGCCGGTGGAGTTTAGTTTAAAGGTTTAAAAAGCTAAAGATGAAGAAGCTGTTGATGCCACATATTACATAAGCAAGACCGGATGTTTAAGGTACTTAATACATACCCGATCTGACTTAGCTTTCTCAGTTGGAGTAGCTAGCCGATATATGCAGAATCCTCGCAAGTCACATGGAGAGATGATTAAACATATACTACGCTATCTTAAAGGCACATTGATGTTTGGTCTCAACTATACACGTGGAGGTTCAATGAAATTAAGCGATTATAGTAACTCAAGCTACAATGTTGACCAAGACGATGGACGAAGTACTACGGGCTACATCATTTACTATGGTTCGGCGCCCACTACGTGGTGTTCTCAGAAGCAAAACACTGTGGCTCTCTATTCCTGCGAAGCAGAGTTCATGGCAGCTAAGGAAGCAGCTCGTCAAGCCATTTGGTTACAAGATTTGCTAAGCAAAATCACAGGAAGGAAGGGCGAACAAGTTACCTTTCATATCGACAATGTCTTAGCTATTGCATTGACCAAAAATCTCGTGTTTCATGGTAAAAGTAAGCATATACACAAAAGGTACATTTCATACGCGAATGCATAGAGAGACAGATAGTCGACGTGAAGCACATTCCACGTGTAGAGCAAAAGGTTGATATCCTAACGAAGGCATTGACAATGATTAAATTCAACAAGATGAGGAGTTTAATCGAAATGCAAGACATGTCTATAGAAGGATCGAAGACTGAGAGGGTGATTGTTGGTTAGTCCTCAATTTCTTCTTTCCTAAGAAACACTTATCAAGTTGGATAAGGTTTACCATTAGGAAAATATCTTTTGTGATCTCTTTTGTTAAAAAGGAAAAAAGAAATAAGTTAGTTTTCCTAATCCTTTTAGGAATAGCCAAGTCAAGTTAGGTTAGGATATAAATATGATCTCGAAAAGAGTTGTTTTGGAGATCAGGAGAGAACATTAGAATTGTTTAAGGCTTTTTGAGAGAGATTTTCCTTAAACTAGTAAGAGTTATTTTTTATTTTTCTTTGTGTTCTTAACATCAAGAGAGAGAGAGAGAAATCATTAATCTGAGTATCACGATTTCAAAAGCTTGTGAAATCGTGTGTCTTTGTATTTTGAGGAATCGAAACTTGCGGTCAAAGAAAAGTGAGATCGTGAGTTTTGTATTACCAAATCAGAGTCTTGTTCAAAAGAGAGGATATATTATTCTTTGTGTATGATTCTTAAGGAACTTTATATGTTATACGATTTACCTACCTATTCAATATTTAGATTTCAGATTTTCTTTGGTTTTTATATGACACATTCTAAAATAGGTAAAACAAATACAAACATGTAGAATATCAATTTTAAGCTACAATGTGCATAGAACAAAAGATATATCAAATTTGAATACGTACTCTAAACAAAGTAGATGATAGAGGAGAAGTTAAAATATGTATTATAATCTACATGGAACATAGAAACAAAAATTAATTGGGAACAAATTTCCTTCGGATGTTATAAGGAAGAAGAGGCTACAATCTCAGAGGTTAAAACCCCAAATTATGTTATTTGTTTAAGTTCCAGGCCCTACATTCTTGGCAAGTAGCAACGCTAGAGGAGCAAGTGAACTTTCCATGAAATTATTATTTTAAGGGGTCAAGGACGTGATGCGTAGTCCAAGAGGAGGACATGTAGAAATTCGGCTAGGAGATTATGTGAATAACGTGATTGTTTTTTTTTTGTCCTATATTGGACCTCCAATGATAAATAGCAATGACATCGGCGCCTTTCATTAGAGTCGGTGGAATGTTAAGACAACTATTTCGAGTCGTAGGGTTTAACCTCTCCAAGTTTAAGTTGAGTGGAGAGTCTACAATATGGTTATGTACCACTCGATGGAACAGAATTCACGCATGGCTACCACTTTAAAGACCAATTCATCTACCTATTTGTTCATGAGCACATAAAGAAGAGGGCTTGCTACTTACCATCGCAAGAACATATCGCCACCAACAAGAATAAAATCCTCTCTTTCAAGCTTCTGAGACATCTACACATCAATCGGCTTTCAGTCCCATGCCAACCAAGACTCAAAAAGTTTCATCACTTTTCCAAAGAAGCTTCTCCAAGGGAAGAACTAATTGATCCGTTTCGCGTTTCAAAATTTACCCAACTTTCTCCCTTGAATTACCAAAGGAACGAGTCGTACCAATATCTAGAGGGAGGATGGACCACCAAGACAAAGTCTTGAAGAAGCAAGAGAATTTCCTTACAAAGATACTGAAAACATTCGAGAAGGTGGACAATTATAGTCACTCTCTCACCTCAAATGAGGAAATAGAGCAAGAGGGAAAAACCTAACATGAAAGTAGATCCACCGAGAGCATTTTACCAACCACCAAGAAAGAGATATGGAAAATACTCCTAAGTTGACCCGTCGAACACAAGGGAAAGTAAGTCACCGTCATCCAACTCCTCCTCCTCCTAGGTTTCATCCATGAAAAAGCTCTTATATCTAAGAGTAACAGGTATCAATCCCCAACCATTCTTTAGTCATTAGAAATTTCCTTTTATTTCAAGTTATTATTATCTTTGAATTTTAAAATCATCTCTGTCTAAATATTCACCGGGATGGTGATGTGTAAGTACGAAGGAGGGGCATTGTTCTAATTTCGATTTTTTGTTTTGATGTTTTATTTTTGCATCCTTTGAGTTGTTTATATTGTGAATAGCTAAGTTAGTGAAAACATAAAAGAAAAAATGTGAAAGAAACATTTTAATTGTTTACGAAGTTCATATAGATTGCATTCATGTGTAAAATCTTAGGTTGTTCTATTCATATAGGATTGCATTTGCATTTGCATAGGGAACAATTAAAGATGTCCTTGTAGATAATAATGATTTGCTTGATGATCAAAGCCCTAGTTGTAATTACAATGATGCTTAAACAATTATGAACTCATTAAAAACTCGATATTTGGAATTAACCACTTGATTTCCTTTTTGAAAGTTGAAGCTTATCATCTTTTCAAACCCATTTTTGACTTACTGAATATAATAAGATGATTAAAAATTCTTGGTTTAGGGCTTTGCTATGGAGAACAGTGGTAAAACACAAACATTTCAATTATGTTCATACCTTACTTTAGCACTCTTATCACCTCATGTGGCTTGTATCCATTTAAGAATGGTGACACTACCCTTATCAAACCTAAACCATTCATTCTAGACCCTTGAATACATTTGAATTTGAGGTCTCTTTCGAAAATGGAAAAAAATCCCTTGTGTAAAGAAGTTGAACGGCAAGGAGTGCTACTTTTGAGTTAGGCTTGCGGTATACTGTTCCTTAAAATTTCCCAAATCATCTTAAAAAGTAAGATCCTAAATCAACCTTATTCGTATCCCGAACCACTGATACTTTTCTAAGACCCTTGGACTTGATTTCTCATTAACATTTGCTTCAATAATAGACTTTCTGAAGCTTATGCATCTCCTCGAAACTACTAGCACTTATCTCGGCCACTCAATTTCCATAGAATCCTCTCTTTCTCCATCCATTCTGAAGCATTACTCATTTTCTAATTCACTTGTTGATACCTAATTTGTTCATAAAAACCGTCTTTGGCTTGCCTTTTCAGCCATTATTCTTCTTTAACCATTCTTTGGATCTTGTCCGTGTCCTTATTCATATTGATGATCTTTATAGTCATACCCTTTATAGCTTCCATGGACCCCATCTTGCACCAATTCGTCAATAAATCGATTTTATCTCTTCCTGTATCATTTGATTAATAAGAATGCTTGCTATTCTCTATGATTTTTGGTTTACATGATGTTAAGTGATTAGTTAGCATGTTCGATAGTAGGGAACAAATATTTTATTAGCAATTTTGTATGGGATCCCAAATCGATTAGGTTTTACCACTAACGTTATCCTCTTTGTTTAGAACAAATGATTCACCAGCGAAGCTGACTTGTGAATTCATCTCACGTACAATTACATTCAAAAAGCTTTATTAAATCAACTGATCTAGTATTCTAAAATCTTTATTAAATCAACTGATCTAGTAATTTCACTTATACTTGAACTATGTAGATATGTAGACAATAAATCTTGTACACTAATTCATTCATGTTTATTTTCTACAATCACCGTGGGAAACTCGTTTCTATTGGTTGTACTAGCACAGTGAGCTTTGAATTGGATGGGTATACATTCATGATTGTATTCTAGATCTAAGCATTAGGCCCATAATCCAAATCCATCTTGTTTGCTAGTGTCCTATGGAATTTTCTCTGTTTGTTTAATGCATGTCTTTCATTAATCTATCTTTTATACATACTAGGGGATCCCTCCGCGCTAAGAGCGGACTATCGGATAAATATCTCATCTGGATAGAGTGTCATATTCTTTTATATAGTTTGTTGGACTGTGTGTAGTTTTTTTTAAAGCTTTGTAACTATTATTTAAGTTCTAAGTGATTTTTCTTGATTACAATCTAAATCTTTTAAATAGTACCTTTCATATAGTAAGATTGGAGAGTATCTCGCCCCGCGGATCGATTTTAAAATTTGTGCGGCCATTTTGTTTTGTAGAATATTAAAATTTATATGTGAAATGCAAAATTTGGATTTGAATTCAAATCTCTAACTGTGATGTTCTTATTTTAAAACTTTTCTTTAAACTTTGATATTTTAAATATGAGTTGAAATATTATATCAATCATATCTTCACTAACTCAGACATATGAAACTTTTTAGGTGTGGAACATGAGAAATATTAAATAGTATAAAATAATTATAGATAAGAATTTTTCTCGAGAGATTTTGGAACTGGAAGATTTAAATATTATATTCGTAACTGTACATAAGGAATGATTATATAAAATATAGAATCTCCAAACAAACACTAATATTCGATTAGTCTTGAATCTTGATGATTATCTAATCAGCCAATAAAGTAAAGGAGGTCAGTTATCTTTACAACACATTTATCACAAATTTGTGTAGCTTTACTTACTTCAGACTTCACATTTCATTTTTTTTGTTGTGTAATGAATTTGATTAGAGTATCATTATCTGACATTGTGGACACTAAAATAGGTTAATGGATATTTCTCTGTGCCTACCATCTCCTCCAATTGTGTAAAGAAAAGTTATCTCGCAGGTGTTAGAGTTTTAGGAGTAAAATTAAAGGACTTCCAAAACAACATGGCTTGGCATGCTCAAAAGTAATATGCTTACATGTACGAAACAATGTAATATCTGTACGACTATGGTACCTTCACCACCACTATCATCTCTCTTTGCTTATATTGTCTCCCTATTGACGCTAGGTAACAATTATTTTCGAAAATGTTGACATAGTTTAAGAAATGTGGAAAATATCATGGAAAATTAGCAAAAGTATAATTTGCTTGCCTTAAGAGTGAATCTGTCGGTAGTGATTTAATTAAAGATGGGAAAAGGCTGCATTGATCTTCTTTGATGAGGCGATTGTATCTTTGCCATGGAAAACCATGTATTCTCTTGCACATGTTGTTTCTTGCACTCTTAGGAGAAGGACTATAGGTGTATTGGTTAAACCTTTTGATTCTTATGATTAACACCCGCAACCATAGGCAAGCTCGAGACTTAAAACAAGCGCTCAATGGAAGGCAACCTATTAGGTAGTTTTCTTTTTCATTTTAGCTAAGTTTTGTAGTGTTTTTCGTTTTTGTGTTTTGTTTTTTGGTGCTTTGGACGTTTTTCGTGTTTTTAGCTGTAGCAGTGCAGGAAACAGGTCACCAGATAGAAGGACAAGGATCGATCGATCTCTGCCTATTGGTCGATCGATCGATCTCTGCCTATTGGTCGATCGATCCCTGTCTTATTTACACGTCTTTATCACATAATTTCTGGTAAGTTTGTTCTTTCCTTTTTCTTTTCATCTTGATTTTATTTTTTCTTGTTATTTGCTACTTACCCCTTCCTTGGATTTTTTCACACCGAGACGGTGTTAGATAAGTCTAGGGGAGGTTACTTTTACTTTCGTTTTTCTTTTGCTGTGTTTTTTGAGTCATTTTGATGCTTTTATCGAGCCAGTTTATGGATTCTTTATGCTTCATGATGATTTCAGAATATTATCTCTGCGCATTGCACTTCATTTATATTCTCATTGACCATTTCATTTGAGCTTTTAGCACAGACAAACTGGAATAACTCATAACCAAACTCCCCACCAGAAATCTCTAGAACTCAGACTTTTGTTTGATATGTTATTAACTCTATTTTATTTGGCTTACTAATGAACTTAATTGTTTTGATCCAGGAACTTGAAATCAAGAATCAAACCCTCATTCAGGATTACATTCCCATTTTTCTACCATTCTTTGCGGTAATCCTGAGTGACCAGACTCATCTTTAGTCTGGCACCACACCCTTAAATTATCTCCTTGAATCTCCATGCATTTCTTTTTGATCTTATATGCACACAATTTAAAAAAATGGAGAGAATAGGGTAGACATGATTCTTCTAATTGCTTAGATAGGATTGAACATTTTAGGTTGTTTAGACACAGTCCTGAATGTCTGATTTCTCGGTGTTGGGTGTTTTGGAGGTTCTAATGAATATGTTGCATTTCTTTATGCTGTATGGGTGTTTTAAAGTTTAAAAACATCATTGACATGCTGTTTTCTACCATACTTTCGTGCTTTGAAAAAAGAAAAAACAAAAGAAAATTGAAGTTTCTTTCTTTAAACCTGGTTTAGAAATTAGCATTTGCATATTATATTTTTGATTGGTTTCACCCCGAAGTTTGCATATATTCAATTTACTTTGGATTGGTGGTTTGTACTTGGGTAGTTAGGAGACATAGATATCAATATACTCTTTCTCTCCTGGAATTTTGCATAATGTCTTGCATCCTGGTGCAGTTTTTGATACCCGAAACACTCTGAACCTCACCACTAAAAGCCTAGAATACCTAGCCTGAATTCCTGATTATAAGTTTTTTGGTGAAGAAGTTTCACGCTTACCTTTAATGAATGTAGAGAGTAATTAACATGGAAGCTGTGTTTGCAAGTTCAGATTTTAGAGTATGGATGGGCTTGGGAGGTCATGCAGCGTTTCTTGGGGAGAATATTCTAACTGTTCTAAGTCTATATGGTTAGCTAAACTAGTGCAAAGTAAGGTTTCCTGGTAGCATAAGATCAATTAATGGCATTCCTCAAACATATATTCTTTGTTCTTCATGATATCATCACTTTATTCCAAGAACACTTGATTTGAAGATGTAATTTGATTGACGGTCCTTAGCATCCTTCTCTAATCTTAAATGAATGTTTCGAATGGTCCATGAGATGGCCTAAACGATTTGGATCCGCTTTCTTGCCAAAGTTAAAAATCTAAAATTGAGGCATTTTTCTCCTGACATCAGTCCTGTGCCTCTTTTTGGGAAACTCCAGTATTTTATCAGTCGTCACCCAGTCACAACAGCTTTCAAGTTCCTTTGTTGTTGTCTTGAGTACGAAATTTTTTATTTTTGTTTTCTTGTTTTTCTAAAATCCTGCAAAAGTAAAAACTAACTATTAAGCATCTAAATAAGTCCTAGAAAATTAAAAATAAATTAAAAATCATGTAAGTTGCCTCCCACAAAGCTCTTGTTTTTAGGTTTCAGCAGACTGCTTTCACTTTAATTTGGAGGTGGATTGCTTAAGAGAATTTTTCCCTTTCATTGTAGTTAGTGTCTGCAAGTTATGACTTGAGGCATTTTCCATTGACCAAAAATATCCTCATATGGATTTCATAATACAATAGCACCATATAGTTTCACTTCTTTTGATCTTTAATGGTCTAGACCATCTTGATCTTAGCTTTCCGGGAAAGAGCTTTAAGCGTGAATTGAAGAGTAGATTGGTTGTTGGGAGTAATTTAAGCCATGGGAATTCCCCCAGGCTTAGATGGAGTACATCAGTCAGATCGCAAAATAGGGGAATGCCCAGAAGTAGAAAACCATACGACGTTGCATAACCGTAAGCCGGAAGCCAACCAACCACCACCTCATACTTATTTTTACTATTTAATTTAACAGATAATGATGTGTATTCTGTAGATAAAGATGCATATATTCTGTAGATAATCATGATATATCCAATTCCCCATGTATAAATATAAAGCTTAAGGGCAAAACGTGGACACACAAAAACCCAAGGCTAAGAAATCAATACAACTCACTTTTCTCTCCATTATTGATCTTTGAAGGTTAGGATATCTTCAAATCATAGAGGCTATACATTCATCGACCTCCAGCTTCTGTAGTGCTACAAAGAACGACCAAAATCACCTATAACAGTTGGCGCTAGAGAGAGGGGAAGCTTTCAAAAAACAGCTACGTGACGATGGTTAGAGATAATCATGAATCAACAAACATCATGCCAGGATGAACAAAGCTCACCTACGAGAAGATGCGATCTCAGCTAGAAACTTTGCAAAAGAGACTAGGAGAGATGGAGCAGCTTCGAAGGGATCAAACTCCAACTGGAGTTGATGCCGCAAGTGGAGAGCTTCAGACCTTGAGACAACAGATGGAAGTTCATTCCAAAACACTCCAAGAGAATACGCAACATTTGCATCAACTGGAGCTGGAGAGCGAGACACTCAAAGAGGCATACTCGGCTTTGAGGGCAATTCAAGCCATGAATCACGTGTCGTGGATGCCAACTCTGGAAACTCCTCCTACCAATAACTTTGAAGAAAGAGGAAACCAAGCAACAACGAGAGCCCAGGAGAATCAAAACCTTGCTCAAGAGTGAGAAGACCTTATGAAAGTAAAAGAGCCGCATACCGCAAGTCTCATCCCACTCTCTGATGAGGCCAGACAACTAGAGTAGATATTCTCCACCAAGTTCGAGGCGCTGCAGTCGGTGATCTAATGACTTCCGAATTTCGCACCTCCTCTGAGGAAAAGTGCCCTAAGCTCTTATGCGGACACTCTTTTCTCAGAAGAGATTGCACTGATCAACATGCCAAAGAAGTTCACCTTCCCATTCATTAAACTGTACGACGGGACTTCCGACCTGGACAATCATATCGCACAGTACAAGCAAAAGATGCATACTGTGGCAATCCAGAAGGAGCACAAAGAAGCCGCCATGTGCAAGGGATTCAGTTCCAGCCTGACGGGAGCCTCCTTAAAATGGTTCATATCGATTTCAACTGGAACCATAAGATCTTTTGCTCATCTGACTGAAATTTTCGTGGAGCAATTTGCTAGCAGCAAAGTGACTCGCAAGTCCTCTTATGACCTTTATGAGATCAGGCAGCCTAAGGCAGAGCCACTCAGGAGCTACCGTCACCGCTTTAATAAACAGAAAGTCACAATGCCTTCAAGACAAGACTTCTGCATAATGGTTATTTGTATAAGGAGCTAACTAAATATCAATGTAGAACAATGGAAGATGTGCTCTCCCGCGCCCAGGCGCAAATCAAGTGGGAAGAAGATCTACTTGCCAGACAAGAATCTCGGGTCATGAGGACCGAGAAGCCAGCTAGAGATGACAAGCCCTACCAGAGACCTGCCATAGAGGATGGACAGAAGGGATCCAAAGGACACAATCCTCTGGATAAGCTGGACGGCAACATATTCCCACCGGTACATACTTGGCCAGACGTATCCAATCTATCAATATCGAGCACGGAGCTGGTTGGAGTCCTGAAGGAGATGGGAGGCCAAGTCAAATGGCCCTAGAAGATGAGGTCACCTAACCATCACCGGAATCCGAACAAATGGTGCGACTTCCACAATGACCACAATCACAGAACGGAGGATTGCATATCCTTAAGAATAGAAGTCAACGAGCTGCTCAAGAAGGGACACCTGCGAAAATTCCTCTCTTAAAAAGCAAAGGACATGCTGGATAATCAGGAAGAAGGAGTCCCAGCAGTCTGTGAAGTGCCTAATTCCCCAAGGCATGATAGGGTGATCAATGTCATATCCGGAGGATCGGAGATAAGTGGCATTACACATGCCGCTGCGAAGAAAAGCACAAGGCTTTCGAAAAACAATCATGGCACCCCGGAAGTCAAGCGTCAGAATCTTAGCCAGGAAGTCATAAGTTTCACAGCTGGGGGACAAGATGGGATCTTGACTCCACACCATGACACATTGGTTGTTTATTTATCGGTGGCGAATTGTTTGGTGAAGAGGGTACTCATCGATAATGGAAGCTCTAGGAACGTACTCTTTCTGGGAGCGTATACATACTTTCGCCTAACCTAGGAAGCCTTAACCAAGAAGACCACACCATTGGTTGGCTTCAGCGGAGAGGTCAAGCAAACCATTGGAGAGATAGCACTCCCAGTTTGTGCTGGAGGAGTAAACCTGTCCACTAATTTTTTCGTCATAGACTGTCCCTCCATCTACAATATGATCATGGGCAGACCCTGGATACACGAGATGAAAGTCGTGTCGTCAACTCTGCACCAAGTAATCAAATTCCCAACCCCATGGGGGAATCAAGGAGATCAAGGGTAATCAAGAGAATGCTCGATCGTGCTAAAACCACTTTAAAGGGCAAGACAGCCCCCTTGTAGCAACTACAGAAACTACTTCCTGCAATGCACACTATGGAGCCAAAAGTGGAGCAGCTGGTCGACGTACCTTTGGTACCTGGAGAACCAGACAGAAATCTCAAAGTAGGACCAAGATTGCAAGAAGGCCTACGATAGAGGCTGATAGTCTTCTTAAGGCCCAATGCCGATTTCTTTGCGTGGTCCCACGTGGATATGCCGGGGATAGACCCGAAAGTCATAGTGCATAAGTTGCAGGTGGACCCCAAATACCCAGCGGTCAAGACAAAAAGGAGGAATTTCACGCCTGAACGAGACGCGATCATCAATGATGAAGTTAAGAATCTCCTTGCGGTCGGGTTCATTAGGGAGGTCCACTACTTGGAATGGCTAGCAAACGTCATTGTGGTCCGGAAGAAGAACGACAAGTGGAGGCTCTGCATAGATTTCACGGATCTATACAAATCCTTCCCTAGAGATCCATTCCCGTTGCTTCATATCGATAAGCTGGTGGACGCCACAGTTAGACATCAGTTGATGAGCTTTATGGATGCCTTTTCCAGGTACAATCAAACACGCATGCATCCAGACGACCATGAAAAGACGTCCTTCATGACTTCTCGTGGAATCTACTGCTACAAGGTGATGCTTTTTGGATTGAAGAATGCGGGATCCACCTATCAGACGCTAGTCAACATGATGTTCGCAGACCAAATCGGCCAGACCATATAAGTCTATATAGACGACATGCTGGTCAAGTCCTTGGATGCGGAAGACCACATAGCCCACTTGCAACAAGCCTTCTCTACCTTGAGGAAGTACAACATGAAGCTCAGCCCCTCTAAGTGCTCATTCGAAGTAAGCTCTGGGAAATATTTGGGGTACGTAGCTACATACAGGGGCATTGAAACAAATCCAGAGAATATCAGGGCGAGTCAGGCAATCCCTTCACCCAAGACTCCATGAGACATCCATAAGCTTACCGGAAGAATGGCGGCCTTGAGTAGATTCATATCCAGGCTGTCCGACAAATCGCACGCATTCTTTGAAGCCCTTAAGTTCACGGGGAAATTTGAATGGAACCAAGAGGTCGAAGATGCCCTAGTCAAGCTCAAGGAATATCTCACAACGCTACCTCTTCTCTCAAAGCCCCAAGACGGAGAGCCTCTGCTCCTGCACCTGGCCGTCTTAGAGCATGTCGTAAGTGTCGTCTTGGTCAGAGAAGAAGGAACCAAGTAACGTCCGGTGTACTACGTAAGCAAGTCCCTCCTGGATACCGAGCCTCGCCATAGTCACCTCGAAAAGTTGGCTCTCGCCTTGGTAGTCTCGGCCAGGAAGCTACGTCCCTACTTCCAGGCTCATCCGGTGATAGTCGTTGTTGGGAATAATTTAGGTCATGGGAATTCCTCAGACTTAGATGGAGTACAGTAGTAAGACCTCAAAGCAGGGGAATGCCCAGAAGCAGGAAGCCAAACAACGTCCCATAGCCGGAAGCCGGAAGTCAGATGACCAAGCATAGCCGGAAGCAGGAAGTCAGCCGACCACCGCCTCTCCTTTATTTTTGCTATTTAAACTAGTAGATAATGACATGTATTTTAGANATGATATATCCAATTCTTGGAGGGATAATCATGAAACTCATGTATAAATACCAAGCTAAAAGGGAAAACGTGTACGCACGAAAACCCTAAGCTAGAAATCAATACACAAGCAATTCTTTGCAATCTTTGATTTTCGAGCTTAGCACAAACATTCCAAAACCTTTGCTAAACATTCATCGACCTCCAGCTTCCGTAGTGCTATAAAGAATGACCAAAATCATCGATAACATTTGGCGCTAGAAGGAGGGAAGCTTTCAAAACAACTATGTGACGATGGTTGGAGACAATCATGAATCAGCAAACATCACACCAGCACGAACAGAGCTCACCTATGAGGAGATGCGATCTCAACTAGAGACTTTGCAAAAGAGACTAGGAGAGATGGAGCAGCTTCGAAGAGGCTTCACCTTCCCATTCGTTAAGCCGTACGACGGGGCTTCTGACCCGGACAATCACATTGCACAAAAGGAGCATAAGGAGGCCGCCATGTGCAAGGGGTTCGGTTCTAGACTGACAGGGGCCGCCTTGCAATGGTTTATATCGATTCCAACCGGAACCATAAGATCCTTTGCTCATCTGACTGATCTGTTTTTGGATCAATTTGCTAGCAGCAGGGTGAATCCCAAATCCTCTGATGATCTTTATGAGATCAGGCAGCGTAAGGCAGAGCCACTCAGGAGCTACCTTCATTGCTTCAACAATCATAAATTCACCATCCCAAACTGTAGTGTTACCGCTGCAATTTTCGCCTTCAAGAGAGGACTTATGCCTGATGGTGATCTGTACAAGGAGCTCACCAAGTACCAATGTAGAACGATGGAAGACGTGCTCTCCCGGACCCAGGCGCAGATCAAATGGGAAGAAGATCTGCTTGCTAGGAATGAATCTCAGGCCATGAGGACTGAGAAGATGGCCAGAGATGAAAAGCCCAACAAAAAACCTACCAGAGACGATAGACAGAAGGGAGCCACAGGACACTAACCTCTGGGTAAGCAATACGTCAACAGATTCCCTCCTGTACATACTTGGCCGGATGCATCCAGCTTGTCAATATCAAGTACAAAGATGGTAGGAGTCTTGAAAGAGATGGGAGGCCAGGTCAAATGGCCCCAGAAGATGAGACCACCCGACCATCGCTGGAATCCAAATAAGTTGTGCGACTTCCATAATGACCACGGTCACAGAACAGATGATTGCATATCCTGAATAATAGAAGTCAACGAGCTGCTCAAGAAGGGACACCTAAGAGAATTCCTTTTCAACAAAGCTAAAGAGATGGTGGATAACCATGAAGAAGGAGTCCCAGCCGACCGTCAAGCACCTGATTCCTCAAGGCAGGATAGGGTGATCAATGTCATATTGGGAGGTTCGGAAATAAGTGGCATCACACATGGCGCTGCCAAGAAAAGCACGAGCCTAACTAAAAAAAATCATGGCACCCCGGAAGTCAAGCGCCAGAATCTCAGCCAGGAAGTCATAAGTTTCATGGCTGGAGGACAAGACGAAATCCTGACACCGCACCATGACGCAAGAAGCCTTGGTCAAGAAGACCATGCCGCTTGTGGGCTTCAGCGGGGAAGTCAAGCAGACCATAGGAGAGATAGCGCTCCCAGTGTTCGCCGGAGGAATCAACTTATCCACTAAGTTTTCCGTTATACACTATCGCTCTGCCTACAACATGATCATAGGTAGACCCTAGATACACGAGATGAGAGCAGTGCCATCAACCCAACACCAAGTACTCAAGTTGCCAACCCCATGGGGAATTAAAGAGATCAAGGGTGACCAAGAAAACGCTCGATCATGCTACCAGACCACTTTGAAGGGAAATACGACTCCATTATAGCAATTACAGAGGCCACTTCCCGCATTGCATACTGAAGAGCCGGAAGTGGAACACCTGGATGACGTTCCTCTGGTACCCGGAGAACTAGGCATAAACCTCAGAATAGGGGCAAGTTTGCAAGAAGGAATACGCCAAAGTCTGATAGACTTTCTCACATCCAACACAGATTGCTTCGCCTGGTCCCATGTGGATATGCAAGGAATAGACCTGGAAGTCATAGTCCATAAGCTGCAAGTACAACCGACATACCCAACAGTCAAGCAAAAAAGGAGGAACTTCGCACCAGAACGAGACCAGATCATCAACGATGAAGTCAAAAATCTCCTGGTGGCTGGGTTCATTAGAGAGGACAACCATCCGGATTGGCTAGCGAACGACATCGTGGTCTGGAAGAAGAACGGCAAATGGCGGGTCTGCATAGATTTCACAGATCTAAGCAAATCTTGCCCCAAGGATCCTTTCCCACTTCCCCACATAGATAAGCTGGTCGATGCCACAGCTGGACACCAGCTAATGAGCTTCATGGATGCATTTTCCGGGTACAGTCAAATACCTATGCACCTGGACGACCAGGAAAAAACGTCCTTCATGACCTCTCGCGGAATCTACTGCTACAAGGTAATGCCTTTTGGGTTGAAGAATGCAGGATCCCCTTATCAAAGGCTAGTCAACATGATTTTCGTGGACCAAATCGGCCAGACCATGGAAGTCTATACAGACGACATGCTGGTCAAGTCCTTAGACGCGGAAGATAATATAGCCCACCTGCAGCAAGCCTTCTCCACCTTGAGGAAGTACAACATGAAGCTCAACCCCTCTAAGTGCTCATTCGGAGTAAGCTCCGGGAAATTTTTGGGGTACATAGTCACATATAGGGGCATTGAAGCGAACCCAGAGAAAATAAGGGCGATCATGGCGATCCCTTTGCCCAAGACTCCACGAGACATCCAGAAACTCACTGGAAGAATGGCCGCTTTGAAAAGGTTCATATCCACGCTTTCCGACAAGTCGCATGCATTCTTTGAAGCCCTAAAGTTCACAGTGAAATTTGAATGGAACCAAGAGGCCGAAGACGCCCTAGTTAAACTCAAAGAGTATCTCACAACACCACCCCTTCTCTCCAAACCCCAAGACGGAGAGCCTCTGCTCCTGCACTTGGCCGTCTCAGACCATGCCGTAAGCGCCGTCTTGGTCAGAGAAGAAGAAAACAAGTAACGTCTGGTGTACTACGTAAGTAAATCCCTTTTGCGTCCCTACTTCCACGCTCACCAGTGATAGCCTTACATCTTTCCTATCAAGTTTGTACTCCACAAGCCAGAAGTATCCGGAAGACTGGCCAAATGGGCAGTGGAACTTGGCGAGTACGATGTGATCTTCCGCCCTGCCACGACGATCAAATCTCAGGTCCTAGCAGACTTCGTAGCAGAATTCTCCCCGACGATGATACCAGGGGCAGAAGAAGAGGTCAGGATCCAACAAGAAAACAAAGGCCAAGAAAAATGGGAACTCTATGTGGATGGCTCCAACAATATACGAGGGGCAGGCGTAGGCCTTGTGCTCATCTCACCAAGAGGAGAAGTGGTATTAAGTGCACTAAGATGCAACTTTAGAGCCACCAACAATGAAAGTGAGTGTGAAGCTTTAATTGCGGGACTCAGCTTGGCAAAAGACTTGGGAATAAAAACCTACAAGTTTACAGTGATTCCAGCTGATCGTAAGCCAAACGCAAGGCGACTATCAAGCAAAAGACGCTAGCATGACCAAGTACCTGGCCATAGCCAAAAGGCTCGTTAATTTGTTCAAAGCATGCAAACTCACATAGATCCCAAGGGAACAAAACTCGCATACGGATGCCCTGGCCAACCTGGCCTTAGCCCTAAAACAACAAAGCAAACTAGCGTACCCTTACTGGTTCTACAATGGCCGGCTACCGACGAAGATGCCCAAGGGCCTCAGGTCTCTAACATAGAAGAAGGAGAAACCTTGATGACGCCCATTACGTCCTACCTAAAAGATGACGTCCTGCCCAACTTGAGGAGTGAATGCCGAAAGATCAAAAGCCAAGCATCCCACTACTGCCTGATCCATGGAAAAATCTATAGAAGATCCTTCTCGGGTCCATACCTCAAATGCATAAAGCCAGAAGACGCAGATCTAGTCCTCAAGGAGTTGCATGAGGGCGAATGCGTATCCCACTCTAGTGGAAGAAGCTTGGCGCTAAGAGGCAAGAAGGCAGGCTACTACTGGCCTACAATGGCCCAGGACGGCCTCCAGATGGCCAAGCACCACGATAAATGCCAAAGGCACACCCAAGTCTCCAAGTTGCCCCTAGAAATCCTCAAGTCCATAAGCTCTCCATGGCCATTCATGAAGTGGGGAATGGACATCGTGAGAAAATTCTCGATAGCTCCTGGGCAGCTGGAGTACCTTTTGGTAGTCATAGACTACTGTTCTAAGTGGGTTGAGGCAGAAGCCTTAAGCAAGATTACGGATGTCTAACTCAAGAGGTTCCTCTGGAAGAACGTGGTAGCACGATTCGGAACACCTCAAGAGATAGTTACAGAAAATGGTCCGCAATTCACAAGCCAGAACTTTAAAAAGTTTTGCGAAGATTGGGGCATAAAGCTGAGCTTTGCAACTCAAAGACATCTGCAATCCAATCGGCAAGCCGAATCCACCAACAAGATGGTAGTCAACCTTCTGAATAAGAGGTTGGACGACGCCAAAGACAACTGGTTCGAAGAGCTTCCAGCTAGCCTATGGGCATGTCGAACTAGTATTAAGACTTCCAATGTCAAAACACCTTTCTCCCTGATCTACAGAATAGAGGTTATGTCCCTAGCCGAAGTCAGCATCGCTACAGCCAGGTCAGAGCTTCTAACCCCCAAGAGAAAATGAAGAGTTGATTGCTTTGTCCCTGGATCTCCTTGATGAAAAAAGGGAAGCCGCAAGAATCCAAAACTGGAAATACCAACAAGAAGTAGCACGTAGCTACAACAAGAAGATACGAACCCAGCCGTTCCAACAAGGAGAATGGGTGCTACGTCGAGTCTTTGAGAATACAAGGGACAAGGTTGCGGGAAAGCTGGCGCCTGGCTGAGAAGGACAATACCAAATCGTGGAAGTCAAAGGAGCAGGGGCATACAAGTTACAAGACAGGTACGGAAAAATACAGCCTAATAGCTGGAAAGCGTTACACCTAAAGTCTTACTTCTTCTAGAAGAACGCCCCTGATCCGGACGACCATACCCCATATACGTTTTCTGTTTTGGATTTTCAATTTTTTACATCTTTTTATGTAATCATGATACGTCTAAGGACGGATACCCATCAATAAAACAACTATTTTCTCACGAGAAAATCCATTCAAAAAGCAAGGGGCAAATAAGTTGAATGGTTACTCCTCAATAAAGGAGTAACATAAGCAACGTACCCTTTCAAAGCAAAAAGCAAAGAGCAAGGGGCAAATAAGTTGAATGATTACTCCTCAATAAAGGAGTAACATAAGCAACGTACCCTTCCAAAGCAAAAATTAAATAGCAAAGGGNAAAAAGCAAGGGGCAAATAAGTTGAATGATTACTCCTCAATAAAGGAGTAACATAAGCAACGTACCCTTCCAAAGCAAAAAGCAAAGAGCAAGGGGAAAATAAGTTGAATGAATACTCCTCAATAAAGGAGTAGCATAAGCAACATACCTTTCCAAAGCAAAAGCGAAAAGCTCGAAAAAAAGAAGGACAAAGAAACTCTGCTTGAACAAGGGAAAATACCTGAAAGAAAGCAAGAGACAAAATGCTTATTCTGCTTAACAGAGAGTTGCTAACCGGAAAGCGGAATGATGAGCAAGAAACAAAAACAAGCTTAACCTTGCTTACCAGGCCGCAGTAAATGCAAAAGCTATACGGTCTGAGCACAGGAGCATCACCTATACCTACTTACCTAAACGACAGAACTAGAAGAAAATTCTAGCACTTGGACCCCTTTGCGGGGGAGGTTCATACCAGCAAAACCAATAAGACTGAGAGTGACTTCACTACAGGTGGGAGAGTGCAGCAAAGCAAACTCAGCTATTTCCGGATAGGTGAATGCCAAAAAGCCAGAAGATACCTCCGAGTATCAAAAGGCCAAAAAACACAAGCTAGTGGTTACCTCCGGGTAACAGAATGCCAACAAGCCAAAATATACCTCCGGGTATTAAGAGGCTAAAAACGCATTTTAGGAAACTAAACATTGTCTAAGGGCAAGAAGCGGAACTCCCTAAAAAAAGAAAAAAGAGAGATAATGATATTATCCCAATTCGGTACTCAAAGAACTCTCGCAAGACAAGGCAAAAAGGCTAAAAGCCCAAAGCCCGAAGTCAGCCGACCAAGGCAAAAAGGCTAAAAGCGAAAAAGCCCGAAGTCAGCCAATCACGGCAAAAAGGCTAAAGGCTCAAAGCCAGAAGCCAGCCGACCAAGGCAAAGTGGCTAAAAGCTCATAGCCAGAAGCCACCCGACCAAAGCGATAAGGCTAGAAGCTCATAGCCAGAAGCCAGCCGGCCAAAGTGCTAATGATAAGAAGCACACCCAAGCATCATAGCTGAATCTAAGTCAAAAGCTCGCTATGGCAAAAAGACAATAGAGAGCTAAAAGAGGTATTCATAAAAAGCCACCAACGGCTAGAAGATAAGTTTACAAGCCCCGAAGGGCAAAAAGGAAACAAGGCCAAGAAGGCCAACGAAAAGTCAAGGCCATAAGAGTCATTAGAAAGCCCACAAGGGGTAAAAGTAAACACACGCTGGGGCACGCTGTAAACAGAAAAGAAAATAAAACCCCGCAAGGGGAAAGCAACCTGCTTCTTGATTTTGGGTATCGAGGCTAGGAAGCTGGAGGATCAGGAGAGGCAGACTTCTTGACGTTTGGCTCAGAGGCTGCCAGAGGGGTAGAGGCCAAAGCAGAAGGATCTATGGTTCTCAAACTCCTCCTGCAAGTTCCAGGACTTGGCCTCTCCCTTGAGGTAGTCCCGAACCATTTCCCAGCGCCCCATGATCCTGGCACCATTGACGGCCATGGACATCTCATCAGTAAAGGTGGCCACTCGGGCATCCAGGTTGCCCAGTTCCTCTTCCAACTTCGCCTTCTCCTCATTCAAGCAGAGGACCCTCTCTGCCGCCTTCTCCTTCTCTGACTCCAACCCCCATAGCAGATCCTTTATCTCCTTCAGCTCCTTCTCCAAGCCAGCAGACCTGTCTTTCTCTGCCCTCAGCTTGGCAAGGCAATCCTCCACCTGGGCCTTCCCTGCAGCAATCACCTCAATGGCGACCTGATCCCTGGCATGGAAGAGAGAAGCCGCAAGTTGAGCAACAAAAAGAAAGAAGGTTAGCCAAAATAAAAGGAGACGGCCAAATAGAAGCCAGAAGCCAAAGGCAGGCCAATTACCTTGATCAACCCTTTTTGGACCTGGTAGAAGATTCCCAGATCACCAGAGCTAGGAGGGTCAGAAAGAAGCGCATGGAAGACTGACCCCTGCAAGTGCTCTAGGGCACCATCTAGATCACCAATAGAGGAGGAAGGTTGTTTGGTTGTAGGACCCCTTTGCTTCTTGCTAGATGCGGTAGCCTTCTGGGTCGCTTTCCTCTTGGACCCAGTCGAAGGAGACTCCGAGATTTCCACCACCTCTGGAGCCTTGCTCCTAGACGCTAACTTGGCCTTTCTTGTCGCCTGAGCCCTCTTAAAGTCTTTCAGCGCCTTAGACCCACATCCCGACATATTTCCTGCAAGACATAAACCAGTCAAGAAGCTAGCCAGAAGCAAGCGGACAAAAGAAATAATAAACAAGGAGCAAACCTCTCACGCTGCTTTGGTTCAATGCTTCTTCACTTAAAAGAAAGGAAATGCTCCTTTCCTCAGCGGGGATCTTCAAAGCTTCCTCCTCCTTCTCCTTGCCCATCTCCGACTTCTCTGTGGACGCTTCTGCAAAAACAAAGTGTCAAAAGGGTTAGTGATCAAACTGGAAACAGAAGAAACACAAACACCCTAAGCCTACCAGTGAATCTCCAAAGAGTAGAGAACCCATTAGAAGTCCCAACTCTCATAAAGAAAAAATTTTGGGCCTAGTGCTTCCTGAAGGCTGCCCATTTCCTTTCCTCCCTCTCTAGCTCCAACACCAATGGAGCCCCGGCACGAGGCCGAAAATAATACCTATCCTCACCCAGAAGAACATGGGGGGAAGTAGTAGGAGTAAAGGAGCTCATCAATGCCAAGATCCAGCCCGTGGAACTCATTGAGGATCTGGACGGCAGTGAGAACCCTCCAAGACGGTGGGTTCAGCTAGGAAGGACAAATGTTAAAATGCTTCGAGACCTTCCTCACCAGGGCAGGCACTGTACCCCTGATTCCAGCCTCGAAATAGCCTTCATACATGGTTATTTCGTCTCCTGGGCATTCAGAAGCCTTCTCGCCCTTCCCAGGCAACCTTAAGTGAAGGCATGCCCCAATGGAATACTTCTGCCCCCATTCCTCCAAAAGCTCAGAGTTCACATTTGAGAAAGGGCCAACCTTCATAAGCTCCGGACTCGCAGCGGAGCGCAATTGCAGCGGGTTAACCTCAGAGATCTTCGTGTCCTCGGAAGACCCCTCAGCCTCAGGAGATGGGCTAGTCCTATTTAAATGCCTCCTCCGAACACGGGCCCCGACGGAGGATGAGGCCACAAGAGAAAACTCATCGCCGGAGCTGGTCATGCCTGGGTTCAAGAAAAGTTTCGATCGGGGATCTAAAGATTTACCGGGGCAAGAAAGACCTAAAAGCTAAGGCTGATCTGAAATCCTAAAGATCAACTCCTGGAATCTACCCTAAAGAAAGCGAAAAGAAGAAGGAAGAAGATTATGTAACCTTAGAATCGCGGATCGAAAGCTTGAAAAGGGATTCCGGGAGCAAGATTTTTCGTAAGAAAAGGAATAAGATGAAGCAAGAATTCCAGTAAGAGAAAGAAGATGAAGCGAAAATGCCAAAGAAGAAGGAAGAAAAGGTTTAAAAGAGAGAGGTGAAATCAAAACGAGCCACACACGTCTAATCATTGGCGTGAATATCGCTAGAGAGTAACAACTATATTCTCTCTCTCTTCAAATCTTCATAAATCTTCGCTAACGACTATAAGCTCTTCTCTTCACCAAGTCAAGTAGCTGAGATTCTTTCAAACAAAATAATCCTCCTTGAAAGTTGCAAGCCGTTCTTGAAAGTTCAAAATTCAATGCCCTAAGGCCAGACGACAAAGAGCCAGACGCAACCTCCCGTCGCAGCAACGCTCATTATCTGACAAAGACTGAATCAAAAATAAGCAAATGCTTAAGGAAAGTAGAGGCGGTGCAAGTCAAATCTAAAAAGGCCAAGCGACTACTGCCTAAGCCACCTGGAAGACATATTATTCCACAGCTTTGGATCTAACCTGCGCAATAAGGGGCAAACTTTTGGGAGTAATTTAGGTCATGGGAATTCCCCAGACTTAGATGGAGTACAGCATTAAGACCTCAAAGCAGGGGAATGCCCTGAAGCAGGAAGCCAGATGACGTCCCATAGCTGGAAGCCGGAAGTCAGATGACCAAGCATAGCTGAAAGCCGGAAGCCAATCGACCACGAGTCTTTAACAACTTCTAGACGTTCTCAACTAGAGAGAAATTAGAACAATGAGAACTTCAAATAATTATTAAAATAACAATTTCGATATGATCCATGGAGTCTTATTCAGCTAAACCACTAAACTGATGTTCATCAGCCAAAGATACAAATTCATGGCTGATATTAAATACTCCTAGAGGTTGTTAGGGGCAAATTGGATTCAGGTTATTGTAAGAAACACTCGGTGAATCGAATTCTCCGATTGTTTGATGTTGAAGCTCCATTTCGACCTTCCTAGAAAATCAAGTGAAAAGAAATTATGTAGTACTTGTTTATCTAAAACTATCACACGAACTAAAAAGAACCAACAAAGAGTAAACAAAAAAAATATAAAAGTAAAATAAAGAAATGAAAAATGAAAAATCCTTAGACTAATTCCTAATCAGAAACTCGTAGGTAATTGAATTGGTCCTCGGCAATAGCACCAAAAACTTGATGTGCTCAAAGTTTTACCCGATAAATAGCATAATGTTGCAAGTTCATAACGGTTGTGATAGTACTTAGGGATCGAATCCTCAAGGACCAAGAACCACACTACGAATTTATGAGAATCGAATTAAGCTAAAGTGAAACTATGAGGTTTTGTGTTTGAGATATGATGAACGAAATTAACAGTAAATCAAACTAAAATCTGCAAGTAAATGTGGGAACCGAAATTCGCACTGTCGATTTTTGTATTCAAAGGAAAGCCAGGAAACCCTAACTTTCCTTGAAGTCCCGAGTTTCTGCTAAACCAAACAACGACATATCAAAAGTATGAAGAAATCAGACGCCTAAGTAAAAGTAAAAGAGAAATCAAAAATTAGAGTTGAGCAATAAAGATCTTATTCCGAATCTGTGTTGAGTGTTACAATAGGTGATAAGTTGTGGCCGCGAGAGCTGTTGGCGAGTATCCTAGTTCTAACAGCGTAAGATTTGTAAACCTTGTTGAGACGAAGCTCGCAAACAAAAACGAAAATAAACCTAAATGCTCTAAGTGTGAATTGTGAAGAAGTTTTTTATGTGTCCCCCTCGTTCTTCTTTTAAGCCCCTCTTTTATTTGCCTTCGTAAGTTGATCTCGTTTCCTTTTCCGGCCTAGATTTGAGCATATGCTTCTGCAGAAATATTCCTTTTTTTCCGAGAATATTCCTTATCTTTACCATTTTTCCATATATATCTTCAAACTTTAACTTTATTGTGTTTTCCTTTTATCTTTCGCGGAACTCAGGTAAATCGTTATCGGAGTTGGGCCCATTCACGTTTCGGAATCCTAAGTGGACTTTTATCGCATTTTGGACCTTCCTGGGCCGTTTTGCGACTAAGTGATTTTTACGACTTCTTTCGGAGAAATCGTTCTTCGCACGATTATGTAGTGATGGTTTTGCAAAATGATAAGACAAATCCGATAGTTAAGACAATATCGGTGTTCGAGTTAACCGTTATCGTTTTATATGATCAATACGATGTTTTTACGAAAAGAAAAAGTCTTTACGATTATTATCGCGAAACTTTAATGGAAACTGTAATCGAGGCGAAATAAGAGACAACTGAACAAAGATTCGAAGGAGAAGGTGATCCAGAGGACGTGTTCTAGTCAACCGTGGGCGACTAGACGTTGTCGAAGGTATAGTCGCCCTTGGGCGACTAGACATGGTTCATGTCTAGTCGCCCACGGGCGACTAGACTTTGGCATGAGTCGCCCCTGGGCGACTAGACATGGTTCGTGTCTAGTTACCCATGGGCGACTAGACGTGGTTTGTGTCTAGTCGACCATGGGCGACTAGACTCTCGTAAGAGTCGGGCAACTAGATGTTGTCTTTGTCTAGTCGCCCATGGGTGACTACACTTTCGTTAGAGTCTAGTCGCCCATGGGTGACTAGACGTGGTCCGTGTCTAGTCACCCATAAGCGACTAAACTTTCGCAGAGAGTCTAGTAGCGCATTGGCGACTAGACCTTGCTCGTGTCTTCGAAAAAATGCGATTATCCGATGTTTACGGCGATTTCATATCGCCTCGAAACTCGTATCTAGAGATCTCTTGGGAGTTATTCGGAAATCTTGGGCGTCAATTTCGATTTTACTGTTTTTGACCCCAATAGTTAGCCCTCCAGGTCGCAAGTTTCGATTGCGACTCTTGCGGGCGAGTGGTGTGTGTTTTAATCGGAATCTACGGCCGATATAATTGCAGAGAGAAATTTTATCGATTATTTTAGTGCGTAGAAACCCTTATAAATATTGGACTCCCTCTCTTATTCCTCATTCATTCCTCACTTCTTCAAAATTTTTGATTTGAGAGCTATGATTTCCTCTTGTGATGGACAAAAAGACAGTGGCGCTAAGGTGGGTGTCGCCCCTCTGGGGAACTCTTCGAGTTCACCGAATTGTGAAGATGTTCTGACACACGTGGCCGAAAACTTTTTTTTTTGAGAGGATCTATCTCGTCGAGAAATCGAGGCGGGGGACATTATTGTTGCCGCCCCGGAGGGCTCTCTGATCCTGGTTTTGCCGTTAGTTCTTGCATCCACGATGCCACCCCCTTCTCCGTTCGTTCATGGAGATGGGACGATCCAGGCGACGGGTTCTTCGATGACTCCCGTTCCTGTTGGCGATTCAGAGCAGGGGCCCGAGTCGATACCTCCTCCACTGGCCAAGCGAGAGATCGTCTTGCGCCTACGTGCTTCCGGTGCCACTCCCGCCTTTGCTTTGGAGGGGCGCAAGAGGGTATGTGCCAACATGGAGGCAGCTAGGAAGAAGAGGTGCGTCAGAGAGGTCGAGCCCGGACCTTCGCCCGTAGGAGCTTCTGGCTTGGGTGCGAGGTCGCAGTATCGTGCCAAGGTTCGTTTCGGGGCCCTTTTTTATTGCATTATATTTTCTTCCTCTTCTTTTTACTCTCTCTTTCTCACAGTTCGTATCTTTGATCGACGAGATGCGTAATGACTGCGGGTCTCAGATCGAGCGTCTTAAGAAAGAGGTTGTCGAATCGAAAGACTAGTAGTTGAAGTTTTAGAGGAAATTGGAGGTTATCGAGGATGCCCATTCCCTTGAGGTATCTCAGCTGGAGACTCGGATTGGCGAGTTTGAGAGAGATCTCAAGATGATGGCTAGCTCGTTGCTTAAGGAGAAGACATATAGGAAGGCTAAAGCCTCAGAGGTCGTGGTCGAGTCGAGGGCTGCCATGTACACCGACTCTCGAACTTGATTCGCCAAGATTGCGTGCTCTCTCGACTTACTGATGGATGTTCACAACAGGGATCTCACCCTGGCGGTTATCGAAGGAGCGATGAGCGAGATTCAGATGTTTCTTGATAGAGAGTCCCCGTCTCGGCAGGCCGAAGAGGCTAAGCTGTGCGCTCGTAAGGCAGAGCTAGAGGCCCTTGAGGGGGACTTCGGTTCTATCTTTGCTGCTCTAAAATATGACTGTGCCCTTCCACTTTTTTCCGATAACCTTGAGAGACAGGATCCTGTGGACATCGAGCTTCGTGCCGCCATGGAGGGGGGAGGAGATGACGTGTCTCCGAGTTCCGGTGATGTAGCGGGTGAGGACGTGGTCCTACTCGTGGATGATGAGTGAGGTGGTAGTCCCATTCGGGGCATTTGTCTTTGCTATGGTTTGTTTTGGTCAGATGTCGCTGTTTTTTGGTTTTTATTATTATTATTGTTTTTTGTATGTTTTGGGACAAGCCGCATATGACTATGAATCCCCTGCCGCTATGCGGCTTTGCATCAATGAAAGGCGTTTTCTATTTCAATTTAATAGTGAATGAGTATCACTGCGTACGTGGAGACAAATTATGAGTTGTCATCTCATATCCGTTCCTTGAAGGATCGTTATATTCGTTGTTTGTTTCGGGTGCGAGTTTTCCAGAGACTTAGTCTTTCGGATTCTTATAAATACGAATGTAGACGAAGAGACAAGTTTTGGGATCTCGTATCAGTTAGATACTATGCCTTGAGATGTTTGAGACCAGTGTGTTGGGTTTAGGGCAAGACCTAGGTTTACTCTCGGTTTTAGGGCGTGTGGTGACTAACTCCGGCTTACGTTCCCCGTTTGTGATTTCGACTTGATTCTGTCTCTATATTGAAGTCTGCGATAAGTTCTCGGCTTATATGAGTTGCATCAATCGGGAACTGAGCATCTCTCCTAAGACAATTTCTAAGTCGCCTGGAAGTGCGGACCATAATTTCGGATTTCTTTTATAGCATGTTATTATCCTTGTCGGATTTATTAGAGCTATCTCTATGAGCTGGCTTAGTCTGTTTAAGACTTCAGGAGTTTGTTGTGATCAGCAATGAAATAATCGGTTGATGTTCCCTTTTGTAAGTCTTTGCGAAGGATTTGTGTTTTTACTGAGGAAGGTGTGTTGTCAAAAAATGGTTCTTCAAGCGTCTTGAAGTCTCGCAATGTTGAAGATTGGTTTTTCTTTTGTATGTCGTGCTTCGCGCTTGAAGCGTTTACGAGCTTGATACATTTGTTGGGGCGTATTTGGTGAGCATAGGCTGCCGAGCGTCAAAAAATATCGGGTTTGAGAATGCGGATGTTTCGAATCTTGGTAGTATACGAGTATATGTATACGTTCCCACTCCCCCCCCCCTTTGGAGAGGGGGACGGCTGAAATTTTCTTCCGACGAGTTGCCTACGTACCCCTGTCCGGGGATCAAGTCGTCTCGTAGTTCGATTTACCATTAATGTTGTTGTTTAGTGAGATGCATTGCGTTCCAAGTTCTAGGAATTTTGACGTCCTGCATTGTGGCAATTTCATGCTCCTGGCCGAACTACTTTTATGACCTTGTATGGTCCCTCCCAGTTTGCTCTGAGTTTCCCCGCGTTTCGTTCCACGATATTTTGGTAAACTTTGCATAAAACTAGATCGCCTTCCTTTAACCTGCAGCTGCGTATGTTTGAGTTGTAGTACTTTGCCTCTGCTTGTTGGTAGTTTTGGATTTGTATGAGGGTCTTGCCTCGGCGCTCGTTGATAAAGTCGAGATCATCCAACATCATTAGACTGTTCACGTCTTCTCGCTCGGGGAGTAGTCTTTTGCATATCCCAGGGAATTCGACTTCTGCTGGGATAATGCATTATGTCCCGTATACGGGGGGAAAGAGAGTTTCTCTCGTTGCTCTTCTCGGAGTTGTTCTGTGTGACCAAAGGACTTCTTCGAGTTCTTCTGCCCATCGACCCTTTTTAGCGTCCATACGTTTTTTGAGTCCTTCCAAGATGGTCTTGTAAATGGTTTCTGCTTGGCCGTTGCCTCGCGGATACCTTGGGGTGGATTTAGTCAGTCGTATCTTCCATTTTTCACAAAATGCTTCAAATCTTGTTTAAATGAACTAGGATCCGTTGTCCTTTACGATCTCTTATGGGACTCTTTGTCTGCACATAATGTTTTCCCACACGAAACTTTCAACTTGGGCGTCTTTGATGCCAGCGTATGAGTCTGCTTCGACCCATTTTGAGAAGAAGTTGGTCAAGACTAGCAGGAAGCGTTTTTGGTTAGATTTATTCTTAGGGCTGACGATATCCATTGACCGTCGCATGAATAGGTATGGTGCTGAAATATAGGAAAGAAGCTTTGCAAGCTTGTGGATTGTTGGCGCATGCCTTTGGCATTTTTCGCATTTGCGTGCGAATTTCTCGCAGTCCTTGACCATTTTCGGCCAATAATAGCCGTTGTGCTTGATTTTGATAGCGAGGGATCTCCTGCCGGTATGATTTCCGCAAGATCTAGAGTGGACTTCTAAAATAGTTCTTCCTGATTCACTTCCCTCTACACATGTCATAAGTGGCCCGGAGAATCTCTATTTTTAGACTTTCCCGTCCATTAATAAATATCGGACGACCTGGATTTTAAACTTTTAGTCTGCCTATTTCCCGGCAGGGAGCGCTCCTTCGACTATGTATGCTCGAATTGTCTCCAATCACGGCGTGTCGCAACCATATTCGGATAGTTCCAAATTTTGTTCAAGTCAAGTGTTGGCTTCGTCGATGTCCTCGTCTTGTGACTGGAACAAATTTGCTACGATTGGAGGGCCGATGCTTGAAGGTTCAATGAATTCCACGGGAATTACCCGCGTAAGATTCGGGTCCGAGTTTGACGCCAGGGCCGCCAACGCATTGGCCTGCGTGTTTTCCGAACGAGGAAATTGTGTGAGAGTGAGTTGGTTAAAGTCTTGGGTGAAATCTTAAATGAGTTACATATATGATTTCATCTTTTCGTCTCTGGCTTCGTATTCTCTGCTGAATTGGTTCATGACGAGTTGAGAATCGCAGTATGCGTGTGTTATGGGTGATTTTGGTCTTTCTTTGTAGAACTACGGAAGCTGGAGGACAATGAATTTTTAGCAAAGGTTGAAGGACGTTTATGCTAAGCTTTTAGATCAAAGATGGCAAAAGGATTGCTTGTTGTATTGCTTTTTGGCTTAGGGTTTTTGTGCGTACACGTTTTGCCCTTCAGCTTGGTATTTATACATGTGTTTCATGATTATCCCTCCAAGAATTGAATATATCATGATTACTTGTCGAATATATGCATCTATATCTAGAATACATGTCATTATCTACTAATTGAAATAGCAAAAATAGAGGAGAGGCGGTGGTCGGCTGGCTTCCGGCTTCCGGCTATGCTTGGTCGTCTAACTTCCGGCTTCCGGCTATGGGACGTCGTCTGGCTTCCTTCTTCTAGACATTCCCCTACTTTGAGGTCTTATTGTTGTACTCCATTAAAGTCTGGGAAATTCCCATGATCTAAATTACTCCCAACAGTTTGCCCATTATTGCGCAGGTTCGATCTAAAACTGTGGAATAACATGTCTTCCAGGTGGCTTACGCAGGAAGCCAGTTGTCACCAGGCCTTTTTTAGCTGTGGCTTGCACAACCTCTACTTTCTGTGAGCTTTTGCTTGCTTTTGGTTTGAGTCTTATCAGATAATGAGCATCGTTGCAGCGAAAAGTTGCGTCTGGCCTCGGGTTGAATTTTGAACTTCGTGAGTCGTTTGCAGTTTTCAAGGGTGGTTGACTTGTTTGGAAAATCCCAGCTATTTGACTTGGTGAAGAGAAGAATTTGTAGCCGTTGGGGAAGATTTGCAAAGATTTGAAGAGAAAGAAAATAGTTGTTACTCTTCGCGAGATTCGCACTAACGATTGGATGCGTGTGGCCAACTTCAATTTCTTCTCTTTCCTTTTAAACATTTTCTTCCTTCTTCTTTGAAATTTTCGCTTCATCTTCTTCCTTTCTTTGCTAAAACTCTTGCTCCCGGAATCCTTATCAAGCTTTCGATTCGCGATTCTAAGGTTAGATCATCTTCTTCCTTCCTCTTTTTGCTTCTTTTAGGATAGATTCCAGGGGTCGATGTTTAGGATTTCAGACCAGCCTTAGCTTTTAGGTCTTTCTTGCCCCAACCAATCTTTAGATCAAAGATCGAAACGTTTTTTGAACCCATATATGACCAGTTTCGGCGATGAGTTTTCTCCGGTGGCCTCATCCTCTGTCGGTGCCCGCGTCCGGAGGAGATGCTTGATTAGGACTATTCCACCTCTTGAGGCTGAGGGGTCTTCTGAGGACACGGAGATCCCTGAAGCTAACCCAATGCCCTTGCGCTCCGCCGCGGGTCCGGATCTTCTAAAGGTCGGGCCCTTCTTCAACGTAAACTCCGAGATCTTGGAGGAGTGGATGCAACAGTATTCCATTGGGGAAGGCATTCGCTTGAGGCTACCTTGGAAGGATGAAAGGGCTTCTGAATGCCCAGGAGACGAAATAGTCGTGTATGAAGGCTATTTCGAGGTTGGAATCAGGGGTACAGTGCCTGCCCTGGTGAGGAAGGTCTCANCGGAACCCGCCGTCTTGGAGGATTCTCACTGCTCTCCAAGTGGTTAACGAGTTCCATGGGTTTGATCTCGGCATTAATGAGCTTCTTTTCTCCTACTATTTCACCCATGTTCTTCCGGGTGAAGGTAGGTATGACTTTTACCCTCGTGTCGGTGCTCCCTTGGTGTTGGAGCTGGAGAAAGAGGAAAGAAGAGGGGTGGCTTTCATGAAGCATTGGGCCCAAAAGTTTGTTTTCATGAGAGTCGGGACCTCTCCTGGGTTCTCTACTCTTACGAGATTCACTGGTAGGCTTAGGATGCTTTTGTTTTTGTTGCTTCCAATTTGGTCACTAACCCTTTTGATCCTTTGTTTTTGCAAAAGCGTCTACAGAGAAGTAAGAGGAGGGCAAGGAGAAGGCGGAAGAAGCTTTGGAGATCCCTGCTGAGGAAAGGAACATCCTGTTCCTTTTGAGTGAAGAAGAGTTGATCCAGAGCAGCTTAAGAGGTTTGCTCCTTGTTTCTTACTTCTTTTGTCTGCTTGCTTCTTGGCTAGCTTCTGAATTGATCTTTTTCTCATTTTGCAGGAAATATGTCGGGATCCGGGTCCAAGGCACTGGAGGACTTCAAAAGGGCTCAGGCGGCAAGAAAGGCAAAGTTGGCGTCTGGGAGCAAAGCTTTGGAGGTTTTGGAGATCTTAGAATCTCCCTCTGCTGGGTCCAAGAGGAAAGGGACCCAGAAGGCCACTGCCTCTAGCAAGAAGCAAAAGGGTCCTCCCGCCAAGTAGTCTTCCTCCTCTATTCGCGATCTTGATGGCGCCATAGAGCACTTACAGAGCTCCGTGTTCCTTATGCTTCCCTCTGATCCTCCTAGCTCTGATAATTCGAGCATCTTTGACTACGTTAAGAAGGGAATGATCAAGGTAATTAGCCTGCATTTGGCTTCTGGCTGCTTTTTGCTTTTCTCCTTTTCTTTTGGCTAACCGTCTTCCTCTTTGTTGCTCAACTTGTGGCTTCTCTCTTCCATGCCAAGGATCAGGTCGCCACTTTGGTGATCGCTGCAGGGAAGGCTCGGGTGGAGGATTGCCTTGCCAAGATGAGGGCAGAGAAGGAAGGTCTGGTGGCTTGGAGAAATAGCTGAGGGAGATGAGGGAGCTGCTCCGGGGGCTAGAGTCAGAGAAGGAACTTGAAGAGGAACTTAGCCTGACTGAGGAGAAGGCGAAGCTGGAAGAGGAACTTGGCAACCTGGAAGCCCGGGCAGCAACCTTTACGAATGAGATGTCCATGGTCATCAACGGTGCCAGGATCATGGGGTGTTGGGAAATGGTTCGGGACTACTTCAAGGGTGAGGCCAAGTCTTGAAACTTGCAGGACGAGTTTGAGAACTACAAGTTGGTAGCGATCGCGGAGGCAGAAGAGAATGGCGTCGAAGCTCCCACCTTTGAAGATGAACCAGTGATTCCTCTAGTGGCCTCTAAGCCAAATGTCGCGAAGTCTGCCTCTCCTGATCCTCCAGCTGCCTAGCCTCCAGACCTAGAATCAAGAAACAGGTTCCTCTCCCTTTATAGGACTTTATTTTCTTTTTTATTGACGGCATGCCCCTACATGAGCTTACTCTTGCCCTTTGTGGGCTTTGTAATTACTTTTATGGCCTTAGTGGCTTTGACTCTTCGTTGGCCTTCGTGGTCTTTTTTCTATTTGCCCTTTGGGGCTTAAAACTCGTCCACTGGCCCTTAGTGGCCTTTTATGAATATTTCTTCTAGCTCTCTGTTGTCTTTTTGCCTTAACAAGCTTTTGGCTTATATTTAGAGATGATGCTTTTTATCATTAGCAAGCTTTTTATCATTAGCACCTTGACCGACTGGCTTCTCGCTATTAGCCTCTGGCCTTTTCGTCTTGATCGGCTGGCTTCTGGCTAGGAGCCTCTAGCCTTTGTGCCTTAATCGGCTGGCTTCTGGCTATGAGCCTCTAGCCTTTGCGCCTTAATCGGTTGGCCTCTGGCTTTGAGCCTCTAGCCTTTATGCCTTGATCAGCTGGCTTCTAGCTTTGAGCCTCTAGCCCTTTTGCCTTGATCGGCTGGCTTCTGGCTATGTGCTTCTAGCCTTTTATCAATATTCCATCTATTTGACTTATGGCGTATTGGCCTCTAGTCTTTACTGTGTCTTGCTAGAGTTCTAGACTTCCAATTTGGGATAATCTCATTATCACTCTTTTTTTTGAGGGAGTTATGCTTCTTGTCCTTAGACAATGTTTAGGTTCCCAGACGCGTTTTTAGCCTCTTGATATCCAGAGGTATCTTCTAGCCTATTGGCATTCTGTTACCCGGAGGTAACCACTAGCTTGCGTTTTTTTGGCCTCTTGATACCCGGAGGTATCTTCTGGCTTTTTGGTATTCTGTTACCTGGAGGTAACCACTAGCTTGCATATTTTTTGGCCTCTTGATATCCGGAGGTATCTTCTTGCTTTTTAGCATTTAGCTATCCGGAAGTAGCTGATTTTGCTTTGCCACACTCTACTTCCTGTAGTGAAGCCACTCTCAGTCTTATTGGTTTTGCTGGTATGAACCTCCCCCACAAAGGGGTCCAAGTCCCAGACTTTTTTTCTACTTCGCACGTCTGGGTAAGTAGGTATAGGTGATGCTCATGTGCTCAGGCCACATAGCTTTTGCGTTTCCAGTGACCTGGTACGCAAGGTTAAGCTTTTTTTTGCTTTCTGCTTAGCACTCTGCTTTCCGGTTAGCCACTCTCTGTTAAGCAGAATAAGCAGATTTTGTCTCTTGCTTTCTTTCGGATATTTTCCCTTGCTCAAGCAGAGTTTCTTTTTTTGGATCTTTTCGCTTTTGTTTTGGAAGGGTACGTTTTTAATTTTACTCCTTTATTGAGGAGTAATCATTCAACTTATTTGCCCCTTGCTTTTTAACTTAATTTTCTTGTGAGAAAACAGTTGTTTTATTGATGGGTATCCGTCCTTAGACGTATAATGATTACATAAAGAGATGTAAAAGAAATTGAAAATCCAAAGCAGAAAAACGTATTTTGGGTATGGTCGTCTGGGTCAGGGGCGTTCTTTTTAGAAGAAGTAAGACTTTAGGTGTAACGCATTCCATCTATCTGGCTGTAATTTTCCGTACATGTCTTCAAATTTCTCTGTGAACTTAAGGGCTTCAAAGAATGAATGCGACTTGTCGGACAGCTTGGATATGAATGTACTCAAAGCCGCCATTCTTCTGGTGAGCTGATGTGTATATAATTTCATGCATAATTAGGTTCATTTTAGCTTAGTTTCATCTACTTTTGGGTTGTATATATAGCATTTAAGTCCTAGAATGCATTAGTTTGAGTCTAGAGTCTAGTTTAGGAACATTTTTATTTGCATAAATTTTCTTTGCATTTTCTAGGTACAATTATGGATGGATCTATGGAGGCTCTCGGCATGAATTCAAGGTGGATTAGGAGCTAAGAAATCAAGGAAAAAAATGAGCAAAAGGCTATGGAAGAGTTGAGGATCAACAAGGCATCAAATAGGAGCAAGAAGCCATTAAAACTGCTAAAGGGAAGCTCCCATCGACCTGGAGGTCGATGGCCAGCAACCTAGGGTCCATGGTTACTCACCTTTCCAGCAACCAAGACCTTGGCTGCCAAAGGGAAGCTCCCATCAACCAGATGCAAGCTTCCATCGACCTCCAAGGTCGATGGCTGATAGCATTGGCCAAAAATGCCCTTTTTAGGGCTTCCTCCACTCTCTCTCTCTCTTTAGTATAAATAGACCTCTTATACTCCAAGAACAAGATAACTCTCTCTTAGCTCAAAAACCTCTCTTTTTACCACTTTGTTTATGTTCTTAGTTTATTCTCTTGATCTTTTAGATCAAGAGTCTCTCTTGTATCTCAACTCTTTTATCTATTAAATCATGCTTATATTTCTCATCTTTTCTTTCTTTTCTCACATGATGTGTGAGTAGTCTTTTCTTGGATCTTGGGGATGGTATATTTGAGATGATTTATGGTTAGGTAATGGTGTTTAGTGTTAGATAGGACTTAGATCTCTATGGTTTAGGTGTTCTTAATGCTAGATCTAGGATAAAAACTAGATCTTGACATTGATACATTTCACGCCTGAGAGGTGTTCGATGAAATGTCTAGGAGAGCCTAAAGTATTCCAAACATAGCTTAGCCAACGAGAGTTGATAGCTAGGGAGTTTGGTGACAAAGTGGAATTTTTATTAATGATTGTTTTCTAAATGATCACAACAAACGAGAGTTGAGTGAAATAGGTTAGCTTGCAAATATGACTTTTAGCCATGAGAGTGGTATTAGTTCAAGCTTTGATTCTATAGTCATGAGGTTGAGTTCTTGTTTATTTCTCTTGTTACACCATTACCTAGCTACTAAATCGGATCATTGATTAGGGTAGGATTAGATATGGGGTTGTGATGGATGATTAGGCTAGATCTTGGCATAGTTTCCTACTAGATCTAGTTTAGTTCTTCA